>JANIJG010014418.1:12724-102003 GCA_024611175.1 Megaceryle torquata
CGTGGCACTGAAGGTTTGGTCACTTCACAAACCATCCTGACCGTCCAGGGCCGCTACTGCCGTGTTCGGGGGGTTGTCCTGTTCTCCTCTCCTAGAGTAGTTAGCCATTAACTTTACAACAGACATAGAAGTTGCTTTTTTCATCATGAAATTCTTTATGATTAGATATTTTTTAACGGTTCAGAAGCATTTATGATCTTGTCAATGCTTCCATAACCCTTCACTGTGTTTCCTGTAACTTCCTAAGGCTGGTACAAGTTAGCAGGCTGGTATTTACTTGTGTGGTTGGCTGTCGCTGAGTGTGGCATCACAGTGTTGGCTTTTGATGAGTTTTAACGTGACTTATTATTTGAAACTTTTTTTTTAAAGAGCCTAAATTGTGAGTAGGAATGTTTGGAAAACATGGGTTGCGTTACTCATAAATAATGTAATGCCACCCAGCGAGGCTGCAGCTACAGAAATGAGGCAATTTGGGATTTCTGGCATAAGAAGCTTGATTATTGAAACCAACATTTCAATTTAATCTTTCCAGTCTCTTTTTTTTTTTTAATCTAGAATTAATTTTTGGTAGTGATGGGATTTTCTTTGAGCTTCACAGGCAGGGCCTCTGAATCCAAGCAGAGGCCAGGGGCCCTCTGAAAGGAAACCTCTTTTCTTTATCCCCCCCCCATCCTCCTCCCACTCCACAGAGAGCGAGCGTTCTCCCGTGTGCGGGCTCCAGCCCGAGGACAGGATCTGTTGGACAAATCTGCCTTGTCTTACCGAGCCAGAGTTAAAGAATATTTTACCTGTTCGGTCCAAAGCGTGTGCTTAGGGCCATTCAGTCGCCCATTCAACTCGGGATTTAGAGCTGTTTTATAAACAAAACCTTTTCAGCAATCATCACTTAATATAGTTTGGGTTTATAATGCTGAGCCACGGTAGGAAAGAGGATAATTTTTTTTTCTGGAAGCTCGGTACTGATGTCCCTTCCCGTAAGGAAAGGATTCTGTAAGGAAATCTGTCTTTTCTATTAACATCTTGCTAGAAACCAGTGTTTTGCTTCATGCAGTAAAAGCGCCTCGCCTGCCGAGAGCTTCCAAGTTTCTGTAAAATGGTTTGTTGAAAGTATTTGCAGGTTTCTGCTGCTGCTGTTTCTGTTGAGGCTCTGTTCTGATTAGGGCTGCGCTCGGTTGCTAGGTAGGTTGAAGCCTGTGCTTTGGAGGCACGCCAGCTGCGTTCTGTACCGCCATAGAAATTACAGTCAACTTCCCTTGTGTTTAATCGTTGTTATAACGGCTGTAATGCCACAGAAGAAAAGATTCTGATTCAGAGCTCATTTAAACCATTAGAGGGACTTCCACCTTGGTCTGGAGTGTGATCTGACTTTCCTGGGAGTTTTCAAATTATGGATTTGAATACTGACCACTGTAGATTTCCACGGGTTTCGAGTTCTGCTGGCATAAATGGTTCTGTTGGTGGAGGTGCCACGTAATCGCGCTTGAGATTCATTTCATCCTCCCTGTATTTTTCATGTTACTCCAAACTTTAGCTCTTTGAAAAAGTAATATTGGAATGAGCTTGTTCTTCAGAATGTAGTTCATAAACAATGCACTTATTCCATTTTAGCGAGTTACATTTTTATGCTTTGACATAGTAATTTCCTTGTTAAGTCCTTGAAAAATAACAGTTCCTTTTTTCATCTCTGCTTGGGCTTTATTGAAATATTAGATAAAATATGAGCAAAGTCCTTCAAAATATCTTCCATCTCTCCTCGGCGAGCAACATTTTTACAGGACATAGGTTATGTGGCGCGTGGCCCAGCTCAGAGCAGCAGGCACAGACCACCAGCTTATGACCCTGTGCACGTCAGGCCGGGGCCGTAATGTCCTCTATCTGCCCACGGGAAACACTGGTGCAAATCCCCTCTGAAACACAACGGGAATTCGAGGTGCTTGTGAATGTGGAGGTGGTAGGGAGCAAACTGCGGTCTCTGGGCGCTGCTGGAAGGCGCGGTAAATGGAACGCCCCTGGTTCAGCGTTCGTCTGTTTTGCAGATTTATCATGAGGGCTTCTGCTCCTACTGGTTTATTGAGCGCTCACTTGTGAGGAAAAAGTCCTCCAGCATTGCTGAAGGATGTTCATAAATAATGACTTCAGCGAATGCTGTGAACAGTAATTTATAAGTTGATATATACCTTTAGGTCCTCAAGGGATTAGGTTTTTTCTACCTTGTGCCATTACTGATTCAAAAGCTTAATTATTTTCTCTGCAGGTTTTTCCTGTATGTTTTCTAATGGGCAACGCTACATTCAGAAGGTCCAAATTTTAGTGGTAGATCATGTATCTTCTTGAAAGTAACTCCCTTGCTGTGTAAAAGCCTTCCAAGAATCTGCCTGAAGCATCAGTTTTAGTTCCTGCCTGTGCCTCTATTGTTCTGGGTTATAAATGGGTTGCGTGCCAGCGTTGGGGACTTTCCTCAGCTGGTTTTCTCACTTGAGTGCTATTCTGGCGGGCCAAACAGACCTCATTTCTGGGTTTTCTGGGATTTTTAAGATTTTTTATTATTATTATTTTTACCTAGGCATGGGTACATATCTGATGCTCTAATGGCAGACCAGTAATAGTTCAAACACAAAGAAGCTTCTTCTCTCAGACTTGTGGGCAGCTGCCCAGTGCAGAGCTTCTCTTCGGGAGACACTGGGAGGCTGAAGGTTGCTCCATCGGTGGCCCTGCTGCGGTGAAGCTTTTGCAAAGGTTTTGAAACTGCAACGGCTTTGGTTTCGCAATGGTTAAAGAGCACGAAGGAACGGGTCTGCCAGTCACAGTCATGCTCTGCTGTTTAGAATAAAACTACTTGTAGTGGTTTTGGTTCGTGTGTTTATTTCCATCGGCTTGACACAGGACTTAGGCATGAGGTTGAGTGAGTCACTGATGCGATGCGGGAGCAGTAGCTGTCCTCGGAGAGCGTCGCTTGTTATTTATGTTTCACGGGGTTTGAAGCCAGTGACACAGACTTTCACACCCTGCGATCTGGCAGCTCCCTCTATTCTGAGAGCAGGATACTCCGAGCGGGTGCTGGTCTGTTTGGGCAGAGACTGCAGAATTGAAATACAGCGTGCTCCTGTTTTTAACTTGTCCCAGAGAGCGTGTGTGTCACAAAGATGATAGCAAAAGCAGCTGAATTTTAAAACAATTATTCCCAAATTGTGTGTAGATTTGCGCTTCTCATCCATTCACCGGTCACTTCATAGCTGTTTGCCAAAAATCTGGGTTCTGACTCCTCCCGGGGTGAGCAGTTTCCTGAGGAGCCGTGTGTGGTACAGCTCGAGAAGGGAGGCTGCAGAAACCTCTGTCTGACAACTGCTCTCCTCTTGGTTTGCTCCCCACCGCCGCCCAAGCAGCGGAGCTTGGAGGCCCGCCCGGGTACGGGGCTTTGGGTGGAGCGTTTCCATCGGGATTTGGTGTGCTTTGCCTGGCGAGCCTTCGTGAAGAGTCTCTGCACCCTGAGCGCTTCCTCCGAGCCTACAGATTTCAGCAACCGTTTTAACATGATTTTAACAAGTGGGGTGGGAGGAGACAAGGCAGCCCGGGCTGTAGAGACCTATCTCTATCTCAGCAGTTTGTCAGCATTTCCTACAGATGTGAACTAAACAGAAGCTGGCAAGTACGTCCTCTTAATAGTAAAATAATCTATTGAGTCATTTATGTCACCAAAGGGCTTACTACTAAGCTTTTGCATATGCTTATATTCTGAAAATCTATCTGGAGTAAATTGTAGAGCTGCTTTTACTCCTGTGACTCTTAAAATGAAGAAAGTTGAAGAGAACAGATGCTTGGAACAAGTTTTGCATAAGCCTAGTGAGGCTGCTCTAAGTGATGCTTCTTGGTTTGTGTTTTTGTTTTATCTCCTGGCTCAAAGCCAAGCCCACTTCAGAAATTTTTGGTAAGTTTCTGGGTAGAGCCAGACAAACCTTACAGCGGAACTTGACTTTGATGTTCACCTGTTCTTGTACCCAGTTTTCTTCAAGATAATGCTGCCTTCCCCCCCCCCCCCCAGGAATGTTGGAGATTAATCAAAAAGCAAATAAGACGTTTTTACCAGTGCTTGACATTTTAACTCTTCTATGGAAAGGAGTGGGCTGGAATTGCTGTCTGCGTCACTGAGTGGGAGTAGAGGGGAGAACTTTTAACGAACTTAACCAAAGGCTCTGTAAATCATGACATTTGTACAGTGAGTAATTTTTTAAAACTCAGGCTACAAAGTGTGTTGGTTTTGTTGTTGTTTCTTGACTGGAAAGAGATATTTTACAGTGGAAATACCGGTAGGAATTCTTGAAAGTGGGCTATGTTTACTACTGCCTTTGGTTTTGCAAGGCGTGAGCAACCCAGATGTGGAGTGGAGGATTCACATCTACAGGGTGCAAAGTAAATTCAGTAGCTAACCAGATGAGCATGTACCATATCTTATCAGCTGGGTGTTTTTATGGACTTCAAACCCGGGGATTTTTGAACTGCTGAACTTCACTGAACTGCACCTTTGTGACACGGCTTGTCTGTTGCGCTCATCTTCTCCCCTGTCCTGTTTTCTTCTTTTGCAGGACCCGTCGGGGCACAGCCCCTGCTGATGGTGCCCAGGCGTCCTGGCTATGGCACCATGGGCAAGCCCATTAAACTGCTGGCCAACTGCTTCCAAGTTGAAATCCCAAAGATTGATGTCTACCTCTATGAGGTGGATATCAAACCAGATAAGTGTCCTCGCAGGGTCAACAGGTAAGAAGGTGACTTTTCTCCTGTAAATTATACTGATACTGATGTTTTAAGGTACAGAGGGATCTAGTGAGGCAGATATTGTCTCTGTGTAGCTTAAAATGTAAGCATTGTGCCTATTTTCCCTCTTTCATCGGTGACTTTTTCGCATTTTAACAATAACTTATTGCTAGGGCCTGATTCTGGCTGGTGATTTTTTTCCCCTGCTCGTTGCATGCAGCAGCCTTGAAGGCTATATAAATACCTATGTTAAGTATATTAAAAGGAAACTAATAAATTGCTGAAATTGGGCTATAATAGTTCTTTGAGCATTAATATTTAATATAATCTTACTGTTATGAAAGGTTTACTACTGCATTGTTAAATGAGGAATGCTCGTGAAGCTGTGCTCGTGGGGCCCAACAGCTCTGCGCTGACTGAACTGGTTTGTGTGTCTGGTTCTTTCCTAGTGTGATCTTGCAGTGAAGATAAATGTCATTTCACTTAAAATCTGTTGACTAAAAGCACTCTTCTTGGCTGTTGTATGGCAGTGCTTGATTAAAATAGATGAAGGGAGGCAAAGCTCTTAAGAACTCTGGTTGTCCCAGCAATTGATTCTGTGTGATTAATTATTTCGTAAGTGGGAGAAGCTACAGATGTTTGAAGATGGTGCATTTGAAATAAGTTGTCTTAAAATAGCAACTAAAATTTATGTAAAGTTTGAAAGAAAAAAAAAAATCCCTTTTATGGTCCTGTTTGTGGGGTAATTTTAAGCTTCCTGCAAACACACAGCTGATGTTAGTCCCTGGTTTAGCTGGTTAGATAAACGCTGTGCCTTCTGAAGGTATCACTTCATGTGAAGAGAGCCAAAAGCGTTTGGTCTGAGTTTGTAAAGTAACTCTGTGAAATGATCAATGTTTTTTGCTTACCTAAATGATGATGATTTCCTGAGGAGTGTGTCTGCAGCTGAGACAAGTTATCATACCTTTTTTCAGTCTCGGACTGAGCATCCTACTGCTGCTTTTGCCTCTTGGTAGAATGTGAGGGTTGGTGAATTTCCTAGAAGTGCTTTTTATAGGCTGGTGTTAATTTTAAGTGCTTTTTGAGGTTTTCTCATTCATAAATTTGGTTGTTGTAGTGTAGGTGTAGTTCCAATGCATGTGTAACTGTGCCCAGAAGCTAATCAAGTTTCTAGTCTACCGGGGAGGACACGGTCTTGCTTTTCCTTATTCATGTTCCCAGCTGGTAGCAGCAGTCACCTGGTTTTTGTCAAAGTAAACTGAGAAGGCTAATTGAACACAGGCTGCAAACCTAACGAGTTGCTTGAGTTGTCAGATATTTTTCAAGTGAGGTATTACATTTGTTTTCCAATTTGACAGCAAATACAGAATGTAAATGGTGACTCCTAATGCATGCTGTAGTTTAAAATCTGAAGGCTGAGGGTAGATCTTGTAGTTGTGAAGTGGTTATTTCAAAGGAGGGAACCATGAAATTGGTTACTTAAAAATACTACTACTATACCGACTTTCATGTGTGTAAAAATGTGGCAGATGTTAGTTAAAAGCTGCAAGTGCTTGTATAAATAAGCCCAGTAAAAGAATCGAGTGTCTGCTGAATAAATGACTTTGGACAGTGTGCTGTGGATTGCACAGAGGAGAGTGGCTTTCATTAGTCCAAGCTGCAATCAGGCCACTGAAATACCTGCTTTGAAGAATTTTCCTTCAAAATCTATTTCCCCCTCTCTCTTGCACGCTGTGACAGTTATTTCTAAGCCCGTGATTTACAGAGCTCAGCTATTCTGAAATAGCTCCTGACTAGCATCCTGTCTGCAGGCTTGTATTTGCTACAAGCAGCGGGTTCAGTTCCTTGCGTAGTTGCTGGTTTCTTAAATCCACCTGCACCTTTACTAGCTTTTAGCTGTAGGGAGGCTTTGAAATGTAGAGCCTCTCGTTTCCTTTTCACTCCCCCTCCCGTGGTGTTCTTTGCCGCTGTTCGCGCGGTGCGGGGGGCGAATACCGCCTGCTTCTGAAGGATGCTGTGCGTGAGGAACTGCAGAGCTACAGCTGAGAGCTCCTGCTCCTCATCACCAACTCTCATCCCTCTGCTCTTGTCACAGGTTGTGTGACAACAAGCTGACACTCAGGGAAACGTTCGGGGTTTTTTTTTGCCGGTGTAGCCCCGTGCGCAGCACTGGGAAGGAGCAGCGTGCCCGTGGAAGAATTTGAATTCTGAGAGTTTAGGCACGTAGAGGCCTGTGAAATGGAGAATTTCTTTACTTTCCCCAAGGCCCAGCTGGGAGGTGAAAGTACTGCTGCTATTTCTGCTTGAAGAGGAAGTCAGTATTTATTGCCTTCCTGAAGTAGGTTAGGTTGATATTGCCGGGTCAGGAAGCTGTATAGCAGTAAGCGCCTGCTTTGCCTGTGTGTAGCAAGTGGTTTGTTTCTGCAGAATTAGGGAATTGCGATGTATCAATTAAGATGTAGCTGTTCTGCCACTGAAACACAAAGAATCCCCCCAAAGAATTCAGATCCTGAAGGCATGTTTCACTTGGAGCTATTGCAAAAGTCTCCTTGGGTCTGATGTTCCTGTTAGGTGTATCAAGAAGCCTTTCTGATAGATGAGAATTCTATGGTGGTTTTTCAAATGTAATTTCAGTGGTTTTATCAGGTTGCTACTGTCTTTACTGCCATCAACTTGTAATCAAGTAAGTTAGGAGAATCTATAATTGTGTGCAAATTTGATCAGGCTTTTACTTGGTTTTGTTGTAAAAAATCAGATTATTAAGGACTTTAAGACTTTTTTTCCTGAAGGTACCTCAGCTTTATATACAGCACAGGCAGAAATGAAAGCTCTTGTTAATAGAAGAGCAGCTGAACGTTGCTGGGTAGACAGCACAATTAACTCCTGCTGCCGTGAGCTGGCCCCGCTCTCTGGTCCAGGCTTGTGCTAGTTTTTCATAGCACCAGCTTGTGGGTGTCTTCCAAGGGAAGTGTGTCCTTGTTTTCTACAATAAAGTTTATACAAAGGCCTCAGTCGTTTCTAGGACTTCTGAAATTATTTCAGTAAAAATATTTTCCATCATTTGAGCACTGTCATTGCTTATTATTTTATACTTGAGTGTTTATGTATTATTTTAGTCAGAGTGCACGGAGCACCTTTTTGGAACAGCAGTGGGTGTTCTACAATTCTCTTGAGTAATACATTTGTTGAAACAACTTCAACAAAATACAGGGTGTGTGGGAGCCAGTTCCAGTCTGATACTGCTTTGAAAACATCTTCAATGTAAATATCAACTTTTCCAGGGAGGTGGTGGACTCAATGGTGCAGCATTTTAAAGTGACAATATTTGGGGACCGCAGACCGGTTTATGATGGGAAGAGGAGCCTCTATACAGCCAATCCGCTTCCCGTGGCCACTACTGGGGTAAGACAACTGGGGGGGGAATGATTCTTGTAATGGCTTCATAGGAAAGAAAAAGAAACAAGCTTGCTTTCTAATATCTCTGAGTTCAGAAAAACTGAAAGCATCTTACAGTGTCTGTATCGAAATGGAATCTGACAGGATTTTCTGCAAATTCCAGTGTATGTAAACGTGTGTGTAACAGCTGCGTTCAGAACCTCCCCTAGAATTTAGCAGCCTCTTTCTTACAGTTTTACAGACTGTAATAAGTTATCTTACAATAAAGTACTATTAAAAATCGACCAGCATCTTCTCTGGAATGAAGAGTTTTCTGATTCAAGATGAGAAAGCTACATGATCCTTCTCTGCTTGGTGAGGACCCAGTTTCCTTTATATTGTGCATTTGATAAGGTACTTTTATCAAATGTGCTGTGTCCTAAATCTTTGAGGTTTTGCGTCTCTGGCCTAGTTATAGGAAGGAGTGGAAGCTCAAGGCTACCAGGCTGGAGATTAAACAGCTGCTTTTATTTTTTTCCCTCTCCCACCCAGGTGGATTTGGATGTGACATTACCGGGAGAAGGTGGAAAAGATCGTCCCTTCAAAGTGTCAATAAAGTTTGTTTCTCGGGTGAGCTGGCACTTGCTGCATGAAGTTTTGACAGGAAGAACCTTGCCTGAGCCTCTGGAACTAGACAAACCTATCAGCACTAACCCTGTTCATGCTGTCGATGTGGTGCTACGACACCTCCCCTCCATGAAGTAGGTTCACTGTCTTCCTGCAGTCTGTCTTTACCTGAAGTATCCCCACTGGGAGACCTTCATCCCTGTTTCTTCACAGGTGAAAAGAAAAACTGAGCATTCCCCTTATGATGCAGCACGGCTGGTTAAGCTGAACTGGGGAGAGGGAAGTGCTTATGTAGAGGGGTGTGTTTCTGTAGGCGTTTAAACTCCAGAGCAGGTGATGTATTTGAAAAGATCAAGAAACAGGAGATGCTTATAATAGGCCTTAATTGAAACACTGCGAGCTTAGTGTGCTGCTTTCATCCCGGCTGCTCAAGGTGGGCCAGGTATCGTGCACTTGATGGCAGTGACTGTCTGAAAGCACGAGTGTCTTTCATTCATCGACACGCCCGTCCACGGTGCGTGCTTCTCGTGCTTTAAATGCACACTGGAGACTAGACGCCCGTCCCGACGCAGCCTGTGTGTCTTTATCTCAGAACCTCAAAATATTAGAGAAGGCCAAATTAATTTTGCTTTAGTTGGCCAATGAAAATTACTTTTCAAGTTTGACTGCTGGCTTTAGACTGTAGGATGGCTTTGCACTGCTGTTCTTCATTGGCTATGACTGACTCCTAAGAAAAATAACACGGTTTTATGGCAGTCAGTGCTTCTCAGCTACCCAGATCTAAGGCAAGGTGACAGATGTTACCTCAGTACCAATGCCTGTCCGCTACAGACGTGAGGCAGCGCGGAGGTTCACAAGCAGCTGTTTTCTGCCCGAGAGAAACATTAGTCTCTTTGTTTCCACTGTAGTTATTACTTCTCTCAGTGAACACTGTACTCAGATATTCCTCAGTAAAACGTGCAAACCGATAGTTGAGGGTTGGTCCAGTATATACAGTGCTGTTGTACAGGATCTGCTGTGATGGACATTATACTTTCTTGCACTGGAAGATCAGAAGGGGTAAGTGAAGTCAGTTGTTGGTTTGTTGTACAAACGGAAAGTGGCTGTGTGTTTCTAAAACTAGTGAATGTTTTGTCTTAATTTAAAAACTGCGATGGGAACAGAAGTGTTCAGGGTGTTGTTTAAACTTAGTTCTAGGCACAGATTTCTGGTGCAGAAAATTCCCCCAAATAATAATGCTGCCTGTTGTTATCTTTATTATAGAGTTTTGTATTTGGAAAATGGTATTTTATGTTTGGAAAGCAGTGGCATAAACATGTGGTCATCTTTTTTCCCTAGGTATACCCCTGTGGGCCGCTCCTTTTTCTCTGCTCCAGAAGGCTATGATCACCCCCTGGGGGGTGGTAGGGAGGTCTGGTTTGGATTCCATCAGTCTGTTCGGCCTGCCATGTGGAAGATGATGCTCAATATTGATGGTGAGTTGGGATTCAGGGTTGGCAATCAAGACAACAAATATGCTTCGAAGAATAAAAATTACCTTGGTGTCTGGTTCTCTTGCTTGAGTTTCCACATTTCTGTGGCAATAACTTTTGGTGCCATCTGTGCAGAGGGGTTTAGTAACCAGAAGCCATCTTGTATACTCATGACTCAATTCATCCTGTAAATAATAAAGCTACAGTAGCTTGGGCTATTTTGCCAGAATTTCTATCAGAATAAGAAAGCTTTCAAACTTCAATTGCTTTTTAGAGAAAGGGTTTTCACCCGAAAGATACTCTTGTTTCATCGCCCAGTGCGAAGATTGAATCATTGTCTCTTGTAACATCCTTATGAAACACAACATCAACTGAGAACTCGGCCTGCTGCAGAGGTTGTAATGATAACAGAGGTTGTAATGATAACAGTAGAGTGAGACTGTAATGATGAAGTGTGTGCACACATACGCTGGCTTCCAGTTCAGCCAGTTCAGACCAGATCTACACAGCCAAGGCTACCTAGAAAAGCAAGTTTCTTTATTCTGGATTTGTCCTCATTGTCAGTGACTCAGCAGAAATGTACCTGCCATGTTCAAAAAAAACCCCAAAACAACAAGCTATAAAAGGAGGAAAAGCCTAACATAGCTTGTTTCCCTACTTCCTTTTCTGTATCAGTACATCCAGTGATACAGGCAAATTGCTTAAGCTGTGTCTGGGTGCAGCTGCCCGCAGTAGGTGTTGTTCAATACTTCCAAGAAAACTCTGCAAAACAGATCACAAACACTTCTGTGAATAGGGCTAATTGAGATGGGCTTTCTTATGCAAAATCAGCTCTGCTTTACACCACTTTGTAAAGTCCCAGATGAATGCCTCTGAGATCAACTGGTGTGCGTGTGTCAGACTCCCTGGTTCTGTAAGCACTCGGGGTCTATTTAGTTGTTAAACCCTATTGAGGAGAAATGTCAGCGTTTGAGATGCAGGTGCTGCCTGAAGTTTTGAGTAACTCACGTTCTGTTCTCACTGGCTGTTTGAAATGCTTTATAAGCCCAAGGTAAATAAGCTGCCTTTTTTTTTGCGCTGGGTTAAGTGCTCCAGCTCAGCTCAGGTTGTGCTTAGTGTCTGTCTCAGAGCTTAATAAAGTGCTGCAGATAACACTGAGCTTCCGTGATGGAGATTTTGCAAGTCTGTGTGTTCCGATTTTCTGATGTGACCTCAGATGGGTCTGTTCTTGTAAAATTGCCTTCCAAACGGAAGCACGGTGGAGCAGTTGTTTGGAAAATGAATGTAAAAATCTTACCAGTGTGAGAAACAACCAGTGCTAGTACCCCCATGTTAGGTACTGAGAGAAGTACTGTCCGGGTAGGACAAGAGTGTTACTGTACACCAATTTATGATGTACTGCACAATTACTTCCTGTGAAGCAGGTTTTTCCTAGCAGCATTAGAAAGTGTAGTAGTAACTCACAGTAGAAATGTTTCAGTCCTTTCTGTGAATGAGAGACCAAAGAACTTTGTAAGCTACGGTTTACGGGGCAATCCCTTTACATTGTGGTTTGAAGATTACGTTCAAATCCCATCACTCGATTCTGTTGTTGTACTCGTGCGAGTTCTCTGCAAGATGTTTCTCCCTGTCGTCGGCTCTGTCGCTGCGGGAGACGAACCGCGCACTGCCGCGCTGCGGTGTCAGCTCTTTGTGTTCGTTCAGTCACCGGCAGCCGGAGGTGTTGGCTCGAGTGAAGTTGGCAGTCAGCTGAAGTGACACACGTCCGAAGAATGTTTCGTTGTGTTAGCAGAAAAATGTGGTGGTTTGGGTACTTGACATCTGGAAAATGAATAAACTGCTCATCGAGTATCTCTCCTCTGTCGTTGCCATTTAAAGTTTTACGCCTATGGAGCGGTTTGCCTGCGTTTGAGCTGTATCTAGTGCCACCTCAAATTCTTTCTGTGCAAGGTGTTTCAATTGCTTTTAACTTTGCCAAGGAGCTTGCTTATGATCTTCCTTCCACGGAGTGAGTCAACTGTCCTGTTCAAAAGCACACTGTTGTCACTTGATGTGATTGTGTTATCAGCATGCAGGGAGGACAAGAGATTCTTGGTAGAGCGAGGGCTGCACACACCACTAGAGAAGCACAATTTGTATATAGTCAAAATAGTGCTCATGTTTCTACCAAATATTGTTACAGTAATTGAGCAGATCGTATCATTGACAAAATTATATTGTGTATTGAATAATCCTAGCTTTTCATGTGAAAAAGTCTTCAGCAGAGCACTATTAATACTGCCTCTGCTTGCAGCTCCATACAGAGTCAGAAGAGAATGTCTCTCGGGGACATTACAGCTCTCTAGAAATAACTTATCCGGGGAAGAGCCCTTTCAAAACCTTGAAATGCAAAGCAATTGCAGGATGACTGTGCTGGAGACTGATGTGTCACTGGGCCCTGCGCTGGCTTTTGTATATTTAGTTGTTGCAAGGCTTGCTTAATCTGTTTTTAGAAATGTGTGCTGCACAATGTTGGCTTGAGGGCTATGGGGAGTTTTGAAAAGCATTCATTTCTGTGCTGCTTCACAACACTCTGACTCGGTTTTCTTTTTGTGCTTAATATTTTACTCTTTTTAGTTTCTGCCACTGCCTTCTACAAAGCACAACCTGTAATCCAGTTTATGTGTGAAGTTCTTGACATTCATAATATCGATGAACAACCCAGACC
Source organism: Megaceryle torquata (assembly GCA_024611175.1). Classification (NCBI taxonomy): domain Eukaryota; kingdom Metazoa; phylum Chordata; class Aves; order Coraciiformes; family Cerylidae; genus Megaceryle; species Megaceryle torquata. Next base: position 25,655 of record JANIJG010014418.1, read on the forward strand.
TCTGACTGATTCTCATCGGGTAAAATTCACCAAAGAGATAAAGGGTGAGTAGACAAGTCTGTCCTGTCCCACTGTCAAGTTAATTCTAAGGGTCCAGTTTGAACTGGAAACCTCCTGGTTAGGATGCAGCAGAAGGGCCTGGAGCTGGCAGAGCATTGCAGTGTGCCCTGCTTGTAGTTCTGGTCCTGAACAACACAATGCAGCTCTCCAGAGCTGCAAGGTGAGGAATGTTCCCCGTGCCTTGAGGAGGGAGAGAGTGTGTTTGTGGTGGTTGTTGCCTGGACGGAGCTAAGTGGCTGTTGGATGGCTGACCTTTCGTAAGCATGGAAGCCCTTCTGGTGTTGTGCTGGAGGTCTCCTGCTGTTTAAACACCGAGGTGAAGTGGCAATGGATTTCAAAGCTAGCATTGATTCTTTGGAAGTGTGCTGCTGCAGTGACTTCTAGTAACTAGCTGCCATGTGGAGAAACAAGTACCACTTGCTAACATGCAGCTGAAGGCCAAATTCCATTCCAAAGGAATTGCATCAGCTGCTGCTTTGAGTCGTTTCACTCCATATATGCTACTTTGTGTTGCATTTTCCCATATCCTTTGCTTCCAGGGGAGTCTGCAGAGAGCGAAGCCTTGAACAAGCTTGGGTCTTCAGACCTCTGCTCTTAAATGCTTGTGTTACTTGATGCAAGATTAGACTCCACTGAAATACTGGCCAGCAAAAGCGTAGATTAGAACTACAGTCATAAACTAACGTGTTCATAGGATAGTCATTAGTGAAAAAAAAACATTAAAGGAATGATTTTGTAGTAGTCCCAGCATCCCTCCTTTTTATGTCTACCTGTCTGTCTGGAAGACCAGTAACTGGGGAAGGAGGAGCTGCTTGATCTCGGATGCCTCGGAGTCGTTGTTACCGTAGTCAGACAATGTTGAAAGGTTACCTTTGCTGTCAATATTTATTTTTACTGCTATAGTATCTGGGGACTCCAGCCAAGATACTGTGATCACGTATGGTGAAGCAAATCCTGCGTTGAAGAATTGGCAGTCTGAGGAGCTGTGTGGGAGGGCAGTGCCTTCTGTAGTGTCGCTGCAGATTAATGACAAAGCAGTGAATGGCTTCCAGATATCTGTGTATTCACAGCCCTTTTCTGCTTGCCCACAGTGCTTCATGGGTTCTGGGTTTTGTATTTTTCTCTTAACGCTTGTCGTGGTTTAAGCCCAGCTGGCAACTTAAGCCCCACAGGGCTGCTTGCTCACTCCTTCTCCCCTTGGTGGGATGGGAAGGAGAACTGGAAGAGAATCCTTCTGGGCTGAGATAACAGTTTAATAGGACAACACAAGGAAAGCAGCAGCAATAATAACAATAACACTAATAAAAGTATGTGTGCGTGTGTGTGTATTCACACAGCAAGTGATGCACAACACAATTCCTCACCACCCAGAACTCGATTCTCAGCCCATTAGTGAGCATCCATCCCTCCTCCCCAGCCAGATCCCCCAGTTATATACTGGGCATGATGTCATACGGTGCGGGATATTGAAGCTGTTCAGGTCACCTGTCCTGGCAGTGCCCCCTCCCAGCTTCCTGACAGAATTAGCTGTATCCCAGCTGAACGCAGGACAGGCTGTTTCAGGGCAGAGGTAGTTTATTTTTTATTATACTGTCTTCTAAACAATACTGCTGTTAATGTGGCAATCGGTGTTGTCGGGGCAGTGATACTTCCTGGGGACATCTGTGTCCCGAGTAAACTAAAGACAGTATCTGCTCTCTGGCACTTGGGGACCTGGTCTGATGTGGGGTCCACACATCTGTGGCCCACAATCCTCGCGAGCCTCAATGAGACAAGTCATCCAAGTGCTTTCTCAAAATCCTTCCCTAGCGGACTGTAGGCTGAATATTTTGGGTATCAAAGCTCTGTTTTCAACTGCTTCTCCTTCCATGGGTCTGGGGAAGACATAACAGGGTGGCGACGCTGCGCAGCACTGCTGTGATAAGCTCGGTGCTCCCAGCAGATGTTGAGTCTGCTCTGCATACAGCACAGACAGTGCTCACCCCCTGAGCAGAAACAGCCCCTGAAGGCCCTGGAAGCTGCCGTTGTTACTGTGGATAGAGTTGAGTCTGCTGAGCCTCTGGTGCGTAGGCTGGGTGCTTTTAGATGAGATCTTCAGCTGCTCAGAAAGCTGAAGTTAAACTTGGTCAGTGAAATTAAAGCAAATTACAGGCTGAATGTGGACACAAAGCTGGGGGGAAATGAACAATAATAGAAACCTGATTTTTCCCTTTGAATTTCAATTATATCAGAGAACTGCTGGTTTTAAGAGGTACACAGCAGTGAGAACAAAAGAATATGGTGAAAACAGCTGTCTCTCTGAGATTAGTCACGTGCCCGTTAAATGAAACTGCTACAAGTAATTCAGGTGACACTTAACATTTAATGCTGTACATTATGATTTGTTTTTAAGGATAAAACCTGATTAGTCAGAAATCAAATTGTAATGAAAGCAAGATGTTCAGAGAATAATAATTTCTTACGTTGTGCTGTTTGGTGTTGTCAAAGTTGCAGAATTTTCTAAGCTGCAGGATGCTCTAATTTATAAGAAACCTCGTGTCTCTGTGTGAATTTTGGTGTAGTTATGACATCAGGGGCTTTGGTACTTTTGTGCAGGTCTAAAGGTAGAAGTGACTCACTGTGGAACGATGAGAAGGAAATACCGTGTTTGTAACGTAACGAGGAGGCCTGCAAGTCATCAAACGTAAGAGACTTTTTGTCAGAGCATAAAATGTGCGAGAGCTTAACGCTGAATGTGTAACAGGACCTGATATTTTATTAGCTCGGGGGATGTCAGTACTTCCCAACTGAGATTTCTGCACGTTTTATTAAAATGCGTGTCTCTTCAGCTTTCCTTTACAGCTAGAAAATGGGCAGACTGTGGAGAGAACAGTAGCACAGTATTTCAGAGAGAAATACAACCTCCAGCTGAAATACCCTCACCTTCCTTGCCTACAAGTGGGACAAGAACAGAAACACACCTACCTGCCTTTAGAAGTAAGGGGCTTGCTCTTGCCAGGCCGTGTCATCCTGCAGCACGCTAAGTAGTGCACTTCGAGCGCGGTTACGTATTTACACGCTCATTATTCTTTCATGTCACCGAAGACTATCCGTGTTTTTGAAGTGCTTGAAGGTTTAGAATGATGAGAGCGAATGTACAGGCGCTTAAACACCTTGCGGGGTGTTCGGTAGTGGTGGCAGAGTGTTGTGTACGTGTGGTGTGCTGGGATCTGTTTCCACGTGCTCCTGTCATGTGTTGACATTCTGGTTTTCCTTTAAGGTCTGTAATATTGTAGCTGGCCAGAGGTGTATCAAGAAGCTAACGGACAATCAGACATCGACCATGATAAAGGCCACAGCAAGATCTGCCCCGGATAGGCAGGAGGAAATAAGCAGATTGGTGAGTTCTTTGGTTTCAGTTCAGCGTGATGCGACTCCCTCAGTGACACGGGACTGGGTGACGTGAATGCAAAAACCTCCTTACGTGGCCAACCCATTCTTTCCCTTCTTCCTTTTCCTTCCTTCTAGCCCTTGAACTTAATAGATTTTAATGACCCTCTTTAATAGGATTTGTGTATAAGAGCTCGCAACAATAGCGGGAACCCAGCAGTATGGCCTCTTGTGTCACAATCTCTGCGATTGCTTCCAAGTAGGAATTGGAACCACTGAGGACTAACAGTTGAGTGTTTTGCTGGGTTGGACCCTCAGGGTTTTTAAACAGCTTTGTGAAATGGACTTTGGGTTCATTACCCAAACTCCTGTAATAAGGACCTTGTTCTGGGTACTTTTCCTTGATTTCTGTTGATATTTGAACACCGTGCTTTTCGTGGGGGTTATAGGATGCTTGTATTTATAGCAGAGCTAGATACTTTTAAAATTGAGCCCGACTCTGAAGACTTGGGTCTTGAGAGTTTCCCTTGTTTTTTCCGTTAGTAATTTGACAATGGAAACATCCCTCTAGCACTGCTTAATTTTCATAGGCGCTGAAAACGAACTGGAGCAGCTTGATTTGTCCAGAATCATGCAAGGAATCTATAACAGGGTAGAAGAATGATTCTGGGTCTCCTGAACCTCGGTCTTGTACTCGAGATGTTTCACCGCTTGCTTTAGTACGCGCTAAATGTTTTTGCCTGATAACTTCAGTATCTTTTCTTGGCACTGAATTCAGACACTCTAAATATCAGTTGTTTTTTCTGACTTGTAATATTATAAAAAACTCACCCAATATATCTCCTGCTATTAATTGTTTTCACTGGGGATTGGTTGATGGTGTGACAAGTGGAATTGTAGTGAACGCTTCTGCAGCGTTCCCGTTAGTCTGTTTGTCACATGAATTATAATTAGATCACTTCCATAACATGGGAAAACTCTTCTTCTGCTAGGTGAGAAGTGCAAATTATGATGCAGATCCGTTTGTTCAAGAGTTCCAGTTCAAAGTGCGGGATGAGATGGCCCACGTGACGGGGCGTGTGCTCCCAGCTCCGATGTTGCAGTATGGAGGACGGGTGCGGTTTTTGCTTTTTTCTTGTTTCTGTTCTGAGGAATGATTTCCTGGGCACGCTGACTGTTTTAGTCACTTCGGTTGCATTGTGCAATCCAGGGATCAGGGTTTGAATGGTAAACTCTTTTTTTGTTATCCCCAAACTGGAATATAGCAACATCTTTTTTCTTTTTCAGGCGCTTGAATATCTTTTGCTTTTGTTTCCACAGAATCGAACGGTGGCAACCCCGAGCCACGGAGTATGGGACATGCGAGGGAAGCAGTTTCACACTGGGGTGGAGATCAAAATGTGGGCAATAGCGTGCTTTGCGACGCAGAGGCAGTGCAGAGAAGAAATACTGAAGTAAGGCATGTCGTGGTTCAGGCTTTGGACCCTTCTCGTAGTGAAGTCATCTCGGTGAAAGCGTGAATATAGGACTTGTAATGAAGCATTTTACCTGGGTTTGATCAAGATGTTAAGGAGACAATCCAAGCTGCTTTGCTTTCTCGCTGGAAGCTCCAGTCAAAACTGTACCTGGGCCCCCTGTGGTGTTTTGGCTGGTGGCATTGCCACTTTGTATCCGGTTCCTTTAGTGTCTTGAATACATAATGAACACTTTTTTAATGCTGCTTTAAAAGTTCTCTGGAATCATCTTCACTCGAGTAACGCAGTTCCTCTGTCCCCTTCTGCACTGGCTGTCGTGTGCTATTGCAAAGATGAAAAAAGCTTCTCGTTTTTAGGGGTTTCACAGACCAGCTGCGCAAGATCTCGAAGGACGCCGGGATGCCGATCCAAGGCCAGCCCTGCTTCTGCAAATACGCCCAGGGCGCAGACAGCGTGGAGCCCATGTTTCGACACCTCAAGAACACCTATTCAGGGCTTCAGCTCATCATCGTCATCCTGCCAGGGAAAACGCCGGTGTACGGTAAGGGGATAGCTCTGTCTTCACCTGTTTGGCCAGGGATCTTTCTGAGAAATGTGCTGCCCAGCACGCGTTATAAAATTCTTCAGGGCCATTCTTTAGGCTTTAGAAATCAATTTTTTGTGTCTGAAGATAAAATGAATTGGAAGCGGGTAAGTTGGAAGTTACTTGGCAGAGTACGTACGTTTAAATTACCGCGACTGTGCTAAGATCAGAATAAAGCGATAGCTTCAGACGGGCTCAAGCTGTATTCTAACACTGGCTTCTCAGCCGAGGTGAAGCGTGTGGGAGATACGCTGCTGGGAATGGCCACACAGTGTGTTCAAGTCAAGAACGTCATTAAAACATCTCCACAGACCCTATCAAATCTGTGCCTGAAGATTAATGTAAAGCTAGGAGGAATCAACAACATCCTTGTACCTCATCAACGGTAAGGCTTTTTGTGGATGCTGATTTGGGTTTTGGTTTTGTCATCACATTTACTATTTAGCACCCAAAACTTGAGCGTGGCCAGATTTTACGCTGGCCTGTTGTTCTGGCAATAGCACGTGGTATTTGAGGTAGAATTAAATTTCTTCTTGCGTGGGCTATTAGTGGTTGTTGGCCCCCAAGTCAGGACTTAAGCCAAGGTTCTTCTCGATGTTTGATCAGTATCCAAAATTTGGAGAGAAACTGCAGATCTAGAGATGTTGAAATGTTAATATAACCAGAAGTTTTGGCAGGTTTAAGAGCATACAACACATCACAAAATGTAACTGTTGGATATGTCAATGTGCTGCTAATAAGGGTGGAAGAATACTTGGAGGCACCTTACTTCTCTCGCTATAGTAGGCTGAGTAGTTCAGCTCACGTTTGTTCCTTGTGTGGCTTTTCTCTGTGCTTTACTTGGATGCGTGCTCCAATTGCTTTGATGCCTTCAGTGAGAAGGTTTAAGTCCAACCCATGTGTGCTCCCATCTTTCTCACATGGATCATTCTGGAGAAGCACAAATCTTGAGGACCTGAAGACTAGAAATTTGGGTTGACTGTGACCTTTACCAGAGTGTATCTGTTCTTTGACTGGAGATACGCATGACATAAGGTAGCAAGCCAGAAAAAACTCTTGCAGTGTAAGTCTTAAGAATTCTTTCCTGAGACTGAGAGCTCAGAATTGAAGTTAAATTTAAAAACAACAGCACGTGGAAGAATATTTTGAAGGTGCTGCGAGACCATCCTGCTGCCTAAATCCCGCAAGCGAAAATGCCGCCTGTGCGCTGCTGCGTTCAGCAGTTGGTCGCGTGGCTGATGTGGTACCAAAGTGGTGCTTGGGTGGCCTCCAAGCACTGGTGTAACCACCCTGTAGAATGCTAGTTTCTGCAAGGAGCTGTCTGTACTGTTCAGGTGTAGTGCTGGGGCTTTTCTCCGCTGGAATCGCGCCGCAGGTCAGCAGCAGCGTATTTTGGCCTGATTGCTGCGGTGCCTTCAAGGTCCTCACCTGGTGCACAAAGACTGCATTGTTTAGGTTTGGCCGGAGCACCCAGGGAGGCTCCTCTGCAGTTTATTTTTTAGCTGAAACAGAAACAAAACCCCCTATTGAGCAATAATCTTGCGCCAGCTCTTCATCTACAAGCATGACTTAGCACTTTTTTCTTTTTGAAGACCTTCTGTGTTCCAGCAGCCAGTGATCTTTTTGGGAGCCGACGTCACTCACCCTCCTGCTGGAGATGGGAAGAAGCCTTCCATAGCTGCTGTAAGTTTTATGTAATTAATATTGCTTTCTTGTCTCTGGTGAATGTTAGAATAGTAAAGGCAGCCCATGGGCTATGTCCCTGTCAGGTTTCTTTCAGGGATTACATCAGTTCTTTGTACACATTTCCAATGTTATTAAAAATCATGTCTTTAAAAGAAAAATGCTGCTTGATACCTCAGACTTCCTTAGCTTTCTAATTTTTAAATCAAGGTAAGATGGCAGTCATTTTAAAGAATATATTTCTGCAAAAATATTCTAAAGGAAATAATGCACCTTTTGATGATAGCCAATAATATTTTTGCATTTTAAAAGGAGGAAAATGTGATTAAAGGCCTGGTTTGGCAGGAATTTGATTCCTTTGCAGGTAAAATTGGCAGTTTTTGATACTACTTACCTTTCGTGTTGGTACAGTCCAGGAGATCAAGGTGGTGGTTGGGTGCTTGGTCAGTCCCTTCCTATTTTGTCCCCTTGGTATTTTCCGTGGCGTTGATTGCGGTTACAGAAACTGTGTCCTCCTTTAACCAAAGCAAACTGCAGTGTTTCTGTAAAAAAAGTGAGAAATCTTCAAAGCGAAGAAGGCTGTGCCTGGGTTATAAGAATATGCATGAGTGTGCTGTTAACAGAGGGGAAGACTGAGGCAGATGATTTCTGCAGATGTGTTTCAGGGTGCTCGGAGGGTGAAGTTTTATACCCCTTTTCAAAAGGTGTCAAACCTCTTCCAACTACAAGAAGTTCCAGTATAAAATGTTCCTGTGGTTGTTGCTTTAACATGATCACCTTGTACTTGAAATTTGCTCTTCTTGGCTTCTTTACGATTGCATTTTTTTTGGTATAGATTTGATCTTAAAGCGTTTACTCCCATGATCTTCTCCCGAAGGTTGTAGGTAGTATGGATGCTCATCCAAGCCGGTACTGCGCCACAGTGCGAGTTCAGCGACCCCGGCAGGAAATCATTCAAGACCTGGCCTCCATGGTGAGAGAGCTGCTCATCCAGTTCTACAAGTCAACACGGTTCAAGCCCACGCGTATCATCTTCTACAGGGACGGGGTCTCCGAAGGACAGTTTCGACAGGTTGGTTCGTTCGTGGGTTTCCTGAAGGACTGTTACTATGTGATAACTCCCGTCCTCCTCTTTGAATAGCTGGACTGCTGGGAGTTGCTTCATTTACACCAAGATACCACTAAATAATAGACTTCTACGGAGATAATTTCTTAAGCGTGTTGGGTAGGAAAAGTTGCAAGTTTTTTCCTGTGTGGGAAGGAGAGGTCTTGGAACTCGGGACACAGCATATTTCAAAGAACCTCCTAGGATTACTAATTGTGTGATAAAGTTGCACTTAGTGTTAACTGCAAACTATGTATTGGGTATTATGTGTAGAATGTGATGGAAGGAAAACTTAAACTGTTCTGTTCTTGTGCTTGTAGGTTTTGTATTATGAACTGCTGGCCATTAGAGAAGCCTGCATCAGTCTGGAGAAGGATTACCAGCCTGGAATAACCTACATTGTGGTGCAGAAGCGACATCACACGCGATTGTTCTGTGCTGACAGAACAGAAAGGGTAATCGTCGCCCTCTCTGCTAGTAGCCTTATGTGAAAAGCTTGATGTCAAGCACTTTACGCTGCTGGAGAAAATATTAGTATGGGTTCTCTGTTGGGACAGTTGGCTTTGCGTTGAGGGAAAAGCTGGAAGTGATGAGCACGGTGTTGGGTGTGGAGGCGGGGGGAGCCCTGCATTGTCCTGGTCAAACATCCCCAGTGTGTTCCAGGCAGTACCGAGGCAGTTCATTCGCTGAGCCCTGGCGTGGGGTGAACAGAGACGTGTATTTTTAATTGCAGTTGAGATGTATAAACATTTTTAGCTGCCCCTTCTAACCAGAGGTGTTCTCTAGGTTGGACGAAGTGGCAATATTCCGGCTGGAACAACTGTCGACACAGACATTACACATCCATACGAGTTTGATTTTTACCTCTGTAGCCATGCTGGAATACAGGTACGGCTGGGGCGTTGTAAATGTCAATCTAGAATACACTGGTTGTCTCCCCTTTGTGGCACTTGTGTTGACAAACAGTGTTTTTAGTAGGGGAAAGTCATTTAGCTCAATATTATCTGAGATATTGAGGGACTGACAGTGTTCTTTGAGGGGTTATTATGGGAGATGGTCTGTGCTACACCTTTAAAACTTGCATGGGTGGTAATTGCTGCTTTTAAAAGTTTAATCTAGAGGTCCCTTTATTTTGTAGCTTTGTTATTTCTGAAAGTAAAACTTGCTGCTTTTGTATGATTTATAGCCACAATGAAATGAACGTTGAGCCCAGTTCTCCAATGTAAACAGCTTGGAAGACTGAAGGCAGCGTTTGAGTATTTGCTGACTAAATGCAGACTAGCGAGCCGCAGTGTGGTGGTCTTGCCAGCAGCATTGTGGAGTCAACTTAATGACAAAAGTTGTATCAGGGTATCGCTTAAAAATGGGAAAACGTTCTCTTTCAACTTGTACCGTGTGAGTCCGACCGCATTGTCACAAGCTGTGTTTAGCTTGGGTCAACCTGTTTTCTTTTCCAGTTTTGAATCATTGCAATGTGTTTTATTCATGGGTTCAAGACTTGGCAAAGCCAGACAAGTGACCTGATGTTTCCTCCTCCTTAGGGTACCAGCCGTCCCTCACACTATCACGTTTTGTGGGATGATAACTGTTTTACTGCGGATGAGCTTCAGCTGCTGACTTACCAGCTCTGCCACACGTATGTGCGCTGTACACGATCGGTTTCTATACCTGCACCAGCGTATTACGCTCACTTGGTAGCGTTCAGAGCACGATACCATCTTGTGGACAAAGAACATGACAGGTAAGTGAAAAACGTGCGCTCAAGTTTTTGTCCCTGTTGGTCGTCGCTCCATCGGCAGGTGTTGCGCCACCTGACTGTAGATAATGACGGCTCCTTTTGCAGTTAATTTTTGCCACCTCTGGGACTAGTCTGAAGATAACCATTCCTGACAGCTGCCGCTCGGTATCAGACAAGAGTGGCTTGGTGGATTTTACTGGATAATACTCAGATTAAAAGAATTAAGTTTCGTTTAATAAAGTATTCAGTTGGTACTTTGCCGTGGTCTGAGGGAATCAAGCCATGCATTTAGTTTTTTTGCTTTGGAATTAGAGTAGTCATGAAGGAAGCAAACGTTAAGTGCCTTCTTCCATTATCTAACTCTGCTTTGTACGTCAGAAGTATTTTATAACCTTCAAGCCAACAATATATTTGGAACTGGCTTATTTTTAGATGAACAAACCGAGCAGCTGAGGTAAAGGGATTTGTCGAAAGCCGTGAGGTTGCTGGGTGAAGAGACCAGTAGGCTTTTCTCAGGACCCGGTTCTCTTGCTGTTGCCGTTGTTCTAAACCTTGAAGAAACGTGAAGGTGCCTTTCTGGTCTGAATTAATCTGAGTAGAGCCCTGTCTGTGTGTCTCTCCTTCCTCTGCAGTGCTGAAGGAAGCCATGTTTCAGGACAAAGCAATGGGAGAGACCCGCAGGCCCTCGCGAAGGCTGTACAAATTCACCAAGACACCTTACGCACGATGTACTTCGCTTAAGTCAATAAAACGGGAGCATACTCACTGAGAGGAAGAACTGAGAAATTAAGCCACATACAATGTATGTTTCCAGTGGGGTTGGTTTATGGGGTGTGCCTCCGATCGTGCTGAAGTTGACACTGTGCAGGGGCGAGAGGCTAACCCTTAAATTGACACAAGGAAGATTGTTTACTTCATCGAGGAACACGGCACTATTATGCAATATGAAACCAGCCAACTGCTTTTTTGGCACGGAAGCACCGCCATCATTTTTTTTAATTTTATTTTATTTCTTGTAGTTTAACCCTCTTATGCCTTTACCTCAAGTTGCTCGGCAGCACAACTATCTCTGCAAAAAAAAAAAAAAAAAAAAATAGTAGTCAAAGCTAAAAAAACCAGATCGTGTAATTTAAAAACAAAACCAAACCCCAAAACAACTCAACCACCTTTTATAGGAACAATTGCAATGATCGTTTGGGGAGGGAAGTGTGCAAAACCAAAAAAAAACCTTAAGCTTTTTTTTACCCCACTCCACATGGGAATCTTTCTCTCAGTGTTGCCATCAAGCATTCGAATGTGAACATATCCCAGCGCATTTGAATGTGCAGCACTAGCTAGGAAAAGTTAAAGGAGAGAGGAAGATACTTTGCACACTAATCCCTAATTCAAACATAATTTAGCCAACTGCTGCCTTTGCGTCTCTCCTCACAGCTTTGGGGTTCTCAGCTCCACTAGTTCCCTTTTCCAGAGCGAAGAAGCCAGTGGGATCTGTGCAGGCAGCAGTGATCCAAACACTCCTTACTCCCTGGTGAATTTACTAAAGCTGCTGTTTTACCTAGTCCAAAAGTTTCAATTCTTTTCTATCTGGCAAGTCAAATACGTTGAAGCTTCACGTGCGATCAGACGTCCCAAGTTTAACGGGATTACCTGCAGTAAACACCAGAACTGAAACTTTAGAGCTAAGGCCTTTTTGGAAAAAAGAAAAATGCTAGTTTACTTGCTGCCTCTCACACCTTAATGTGATTTCATATGTATGTGTTTTTGAAGTTTAGCTTCCTTTTGTTTCTTTTATATTTATTAGAGTAATAATAATGCTTTAATTTAATTATTACAGAACATATGGTCAACATCAACTTTTATTTTTTAGAAATGTAACCATGTTTATTTTTTAAAAACTGACAACTTGTTTTGCTATCTTTTAGTGCAATAAGCGTTCTAAAGAAAAACTGTGTCCATTGAGCTGTACTAAAGCAGTGTTTGTACCACTAACTGTGGAAGAATGGACACCTCCATGACTTTAAAAGGACAAAGTAAAAGCCTTAATTTTGAAAGGAAAGTTTTATAGTCAGAAGGAATCTTGAATTTTCCTTTTTTAAATCAAAAAAAAAAAAAAAAAAGCAAAAGTGCTTCTAGAATCCTGCAAGCTTTACTTGTCACTGCAGTATTTTGATTTAACAAAGGAATTGGCCACATTTTTGTCTTTGAAATGTGGAGGATATTTGAATTAAATGGAAAGGGTTTTTTATTAAGATCTGAGTTTTTACATGCTTAGTTAAATCTACTTGACATCAGTAAATGTCTGGAATTAATAAAAGTTTTTAGGCTTTTTTCCTCTTTGATAATGACTTTCCTTTTAAAATTAAGTTATTGGTAACTTCATTTCACTTTGCAAATAAAGAGGGCTGGGATAGTTCTAACACGTTAAATCGCCGAAATGTGAAACAAATGAATGGGACTCTTTTCATTCCACTTTAAAGGTAAAACAATATTTAAGATGTCAGAGACAAGCGTTTATTCAATGAGGGGACTGGGGAGTTTTGCACTTTGTAAACTCGTGAACTGCATTTTTGACTGTTTTTATTTGCACTGGTTCATAGTATATATACTGCAGATATACGTTTGTATGGGCATTGCTGTTATCCCAGCCCTTCTGACCTCCACCTGCTCTCCACATGAAAACCAGTGGGTTGGTATAAGTAGCTTACCTCCTGCCATTCTCATCGAATCCGCTCTTTGCCAATATCCCATATTTTGAGCCTAAAATCTGAGCCCGTTTTGCTTCAACAGGCATGAATCTCCCCATTTATTTTAACTTTTTTTGCCAGAAAACCAAGTACTGTATTCTGTGCGTTTGTACGTTGTGCTGAAACGGACGTCGTGCTGTTCACAACACTGTCTCAGAGCTTTACTCAACAGTTAGCGTATGTACGTATTTTCTCTCCCAGCAGCAAGGAAGATAATCTAAAAAGACTAACTTTGCAAAGATAAAACTGCACTGGAAATAGTCCTGTTGGTGAGCAGCCGGCTCGTGGCTCGAGGGGCCCCGGGGAGGCGGTGGGAGGGTGATCGAGGGAGACCCTGAGAGCCCCTGGGGCCCCGGGCGCCGCGAGCCTCCACCAGCTGCAGCCCCGGGACGTCCCAGCCACGCTCTTTGGCTTCTTCCTGCACTTGCCTTTCAGCGCTTCAGAGAAACCCGCTGCAGGAGGTTGGGGTGACTGAGGAATTCCAGCGAGATGGTTTCCCAGTAAGTCTCAAATGTTTATTCTTAGTCTGTGACCTGACAGTTTTCTCCTAGAAGCATTCTAGCTGGTAGTTCTGTTCATAAAAGGTTCAGGTTAGGCTTTTTACAGAAAATTGTTTTGCAATAGAGACTTTTCCTTAAAAACAAAACAAACAACAAACTATTTTAAAAAGCTTTCTTGCGGATTTCTGGCATTTAGATGAAAATTCCTTTTATAAAAAGTCTTTTAACACTCCTTTTGAAGACACTGTACGCTTCTCACCCTGCCCACGCTCAGCGACTATCATTTGAGAAGCTTTGTGGCTTGCTACTTTCACCAAATTTAAAAAAAAAAAAAAATTAAAAAAAAAATGGGAAAGTGACGTAAAGCCCTCGTCGAGCTAGCATTTTACCTGGTTTTCATGTGAAGAGTATTTGGATGGTTTAATCTCTATTCTTGGTTTTGCAAATATCTACGTAAAGTGCCGATAATTATTTGTATTACGATATCAAGTTACTGGCGTTGTGAGGGCCACACATTTATGATGCTGTAGCTGCTATATTTATTTAAATGGAGATGGACAATTACTGCACTAAGGAACGAGGAGATAAGCAAGGAATCAAGGTTAGTTAGATATCTTGGTTTTTTTTTTTTTTTTCAAGAGAATTAATGGTGTGAAATATCAAGTGTAACAAAGGGTGCTGTCATTTTAACGGAGATTAAATAGCCAGATATTCTTCCTTTGTTTAAAAACATATATATTTTGATGTTTGCAGTTTGGGGGTGGGGGGTCGGGATAAATGGTACCTCATCTGTGGTGGCAGTTTCCAGTATATTTTCAGAGTATATGGATTTCTTTTATTTTTGTACCTGCTCTCCTTTAAAAAAGAAAAAAGAAAAAAAAAAATAATCTCAAATTTTATGTGCTGTTTGGGGAAATCTTGGCAAACCAGATCCCCCTCTCCTGCTGGGAGCTGTCTGTATATAGTCCAAAGAGGGACGTGGGCAAAGGCTGACAGTTCCGCTTACCGCGCAGACGAACCGGCCTCGTTTTTATGCCTACCTAGAAAAACGGTTCCTGTCTCCTAAGACACTGTACCAGTCGACTTCACCGAGACCTCACTTGTACTTAACAAGTGCCACTAATTGCTTCCGTGGTGGGAGCACGCACACGGGCCCCGGCGCGGGGCTGGGCAAGGAGCAGCCGTCGGGTATCGGCCGCACGCACCCGTGGCCGCGGCCCTGGTACGGTGCCAGCAGCGGGAACCGCTCCCGGGGCCGGCGGCAGCGCCGCTCCTCACCTGGCCGGAAGCCTGGCCCAAACCTGCCAGCTCCAGACTGGGAGAGGAGGGGAGCGTTTTGTAGTTGAGGTGTTAAACTTGCAACATCTGCTGACAGAATGACTGACTCTGCTGTAAGTAGCTTTTTTTTTTTCTCTGTAGGGCACTTCAGCTGTGGCCATTTTACTCAGGAGCGCTGTGTTTCTGTTCGGTGTGGAATCTGGTGAAACGCGTCCAAAAGTTATTTTTATTGGGTTCATTCTGGCATCCTTTTGGAAGGTTGTTTGGCCATGGAAATGGTTTTCAGGAGTAAAATGGGTTTCTGGAAGTTGTCAGTCAGATTATTTCAAGATGCTGTTGGTCCTAAACTATTTTCACTTCTTTGCGTACGAATATTTGTCCTATAAAATGCTCGAGATAAGAACCAGGACAGTCATCTTCTGTACAAAGTCCAGCTATGAACACTGGTTTTCTACTAGTCTTGAAGTCCACTCTGGTGAAATTGCAAGCTCAGCCTACACTTAAAAAAGCTTGAGGCCTTTTTTTTTTTTTTTTTTACACTTTCTTCATATCTTGTCCTCTTGATATTTTCCCTGTTTTGTGAACTGAGGGTTGAGCCTTACTCGAAGCACTTTTCTAACCAAGGAATCAAAAGCTCAGATCATGTACGCTGAAACTCAGCATTCAGTTCTCGGAGATCGTTACTTCTAAATGGCCATCGTAGTCTCTGGTGACGCCGGGCAGATCCTCTGTCCCTCTCAGTGCTGCGGAGTTTTGTGGCTGCTGCTGGCAGGTTGATGGGATCTAGTGAAAAGATCTATAGGGATGTCAAAGGGAATGATTCCCGTCTGTCTTTTCTACCCAAAGACGGTACTTTAGATCGATGCTGAGTGTTAGGATATCATTTTTGTTTCAGCACATGTTTAAATAAAGCTTCACTTCGCCAGTCTGCTCATCGTTCGGTGTAAACCTGAGCAGGTAGTGGTGAGAGCTTGAGCTAACGGATGCTTTCTGCTAGTAGAAGATTTTTGTACTTTCTGTAGTTGAGGTTTGAATGAGGTGGGTACAGGATCCTACATTTTACTTCCTGAGCAGCATCTTGAGAATCCTGATCTCTATGACACTAAAAACCAAATTGTTGTCCCTAAGTAGGCAAAGGTGCATGTGGAAGGGAAGGAATTGCGGGGGAAAATACCGAAGCATCAGCTCGACAGAAACAAGGCTGTTGATGGAGAGAGCCATCCACTTTCCATCCCGTGTGCCCTGGCCTTTCAGATCTTGTCTGAGGTGCCCCCTCGCCTAAGACGGGTAGCTAACAGTCCTTTTAAAGCAAATCAGTTCCACTGTTTAAAACTTGGAGTTACTCTTATTTTTTTTTAAGCAAGACTGTCCTCAGAAAGTGCCTTTTTAGAAGATGGTGCTGTAGATTTTTATTTTCCAGTTGTACATGGCTGAAAAATTAAGCGAAAATTTTGAAAATGCCAAGTGTTTGATGGTATCTTTCAGGTACTTTCAAGCATCAGCTTCTGAGTCAGGACCAAGAATAATGAGGAAGGTGTTTTCATTTGGAGGGAGAGGCGTTGAGGAGCGATCACCAAATTCAGCTGGTAGGCTAGAGTGGGTTTGATTTAGGCAATGCAATTTACCTCTTCACATTGAGGGGGTGGGGGGTGGGGTGTACAAGTGACAGCAGGGGACTCTCGGGGTGATGTAATCAGTGCTGAAAGGGAATCCATAGTTAATGGAAGGATGTTGTGTCTGAGGTGTGGCGAGCTCCCAAAGGAGAAGCAGAGAAACTGAAAGCTGCTGGAAGACTTGCGAGCTGGTCAGTCCTGCTGCGAGCAGAGCTTGTGTGGCTCGGGTATCTAACGGAGAGATGCGCGTGGACCGGTGGGACTGGAATTCCTAGTGGGCAGCTGTGATGGGAGTAGCTGGGTGGGGTGGGGGGATGCTGCTCTGAGGGCCAAAGAGGGTCCATCGTGGGTTTGGTGAGCGTTCCTCCAGCAGGAAAAGCTGTAGACTAGACTATTAAACACTGCACCTCAGTAACCTTGTAATGCTGCATAAAGTAATAATAATAGCAAAGTTCTGCTTTGATTACACTGTAATGTGCTTGCACATGCCTGCAAAAAATACACTTCACTTGCATTTTTGTAACGGTCTTAATAGCAGTTATTGGACTCTTTTCTTTTATGATGAACCGTGTCCTTTATTGTGGTGTTTCTGTATATTTATTGGTGATCTGTGTGCAGCTCATAGCTCTGTGTGTCTGGTCCGTATGTTGCTTTTAACACTTACTTTTAGGTGGGAGAAGTTTCTGAATGTTTTCTTTTTCTTCTCCAAAGTCAGGCTGACCAGTCGTGTTTGAGAGGAGACTGAGTGGAACAGCTTGATAGACAGACTACTTCAACTGGTACCTTGTTTCTTTGCCTTTTAAACTAAAGCAACTTTGTGTTCCTTTTCTTACCATTCATACAGTTTGGGGCATTTCAGATGTAGAATAACTTGATGTCAGTCAGGATGTTTTTGAATATCAGGAGCTTAAGCGCAAAACTCCCACTTTCATTGCCAGCGGTGTCTTGGCAGGAATATGTTCGTGTCCGGGCTTTTTCTAGGAGTAAGCCGAGCTTTTCCACATCAGTTCATTTGGGAAGGGATCAAGGCACTACTGAGGGTGGGCAGCCCTGGAGCGGGGCAGGGGCCCCGTCTGGAGCTGCCCACGCCTCCCTGGCGGGAGGTCTGCTGTCGGATTCACGCGCCATACGGCACTTGCATGCTCCCCACGGGGACTCTGAGTCGAGGACCTTTTTTTGCTGTGTAGATTTCTTCTGATTCGAGTTGGGAAAACGAACTGATGTTTCTTGTGGTTTGTTACCAGCTTTTCTTGTCTTATTACAAGGCTCGTTGCCACTTCGCTGGTATTTAAGCTCGCAGTGATGTTAAATGATTTTTATATTCCCGATTTCGTAATGTTACTAGGCTAGGATTTAGAAAGCATTTTTTCAGTCTAAATTCTGAGCCAAAGCTGTATCTTCTACCCCTTTCAGTAGTAGGTGTTTTTACCTTTTAGACTAAAAAGGGACAAAAATCTTGTACCATCAGCTTGTTTGCAGCAATACTCTCCCATCTCTTCCCTTGCCTATCGGCCAGTTTATTTTCTGTCTACATTTGGCTAATAATGAAGCTGTTGAGGTTTAGAAGGAATTTGCTGCCTCTTCTTTATATCAAAAGAAATGAGCTGGACTCGCAGCTGATGATGGTGGTTTTTGCTGGGCACAGATCTCTCCTAGAAGCCTGCCGTGGTGATGATGAGCTGAGGCATACGTGGGTTGAATTACAGTAGAAATACTCTGTATGTTTCTGTTGCATTCCTTGGAGGGTGCATGCTGTTTTAAAGTATCCAATTTAAATATAAGCTAATAAACTGTTGAAGAGGTAGACACAATTTAAAAAAAAAAAAAAAAAAGGAAAAAGAAAAAAAAAGAAAAAAAAAACAAAGCAAACAAAAATCCCAACAGCCTAGTGCTCAAGGATAGTTTTAATTCATCTTCCTTCCTGGCAATGTTTGAGACTGAGGATTTGCTGTAGTTGATGCTACTCATAGTAAATTGTGCTGGGATTAATCCTAAAAACTGACCTGACTCAGCTGTGTGTTTTATGAAGAGAAGTGGTGACTGTGCTGTTTAAACCAGTAGTAGAAAGCTCTAAAGAACAGAAGGAGGAAACTTGTTTTCATATTCAAAAAGCTAAATATACTGAACGAACCTCATGCTGCTAGAGCCTTGTGAACCTGTATCTCTGCATCCACAGTTTACCCCAAAAGACCCCCCATGACTACTTCAGAAACAAATGCATGAGGGGCAGAGCATTTCTCTGTTACTCTGAGTGCCTGTTCACCTCCTACAGGGACTGTGCTGAGAAGCAGGTGGCAGTGCCTGTAACAACTGTCTGGGTAAATCAAACCGTGCTTTGTACCTAGCCCTCGAAGCCACCTTACTTGGTCAAAAGAGATACACGTTCCAGTAGACCGGTGCTATTTGAAACAACGGAGCCAGGGGGGTTTGTGAGCAATATCTGACCCCTCCGCGAAACGCAGATGCTCTGATAGATTTCTGGTTGCAATTTCCATGCAGTTCACACTGAAGTGTGCCTGGCTACCAAGACAAGCAGCAGCGGGCAGTTGTAGAGTTCATTTTGCTGTAGCACTACAGTTGCTCTGCTCTTCCTCAGCTCTTACCTACCTCCCTGTTCCCTCACACAGGATCACTCTCCCTCCGCTGCCTATAGAATTAGCCATGCTGAGGAGCCTGTAGCTGTGTGGAAGGTGAATCGGCTCTGGATGTGAGGGATGGTGGTAGTGCCATGGTGGGGAAATAGAGGCCTGGGTGGGTGTCAGGTGGGCTGTGGGCAGCTCCAGCTCTTCAGGGAAATACAGGAATGTCAAACATTATCTTTGAGTGTCCTGAACTGTTTTGTGTCAGACCTGAACTCGTTGAGAGCGAGCATGTGCCTTTTTCTGATCAGGAACAGAGCTGGAAAAACTGCATTTGTGTTGGTAGGATGGTTGGTATTTTTCCTGAATTGTTTTTTAAAGTTTGAAGTCCTTGGTCAGAGGGGAGTTGGTTTTGTGCTGAATTACTTCAAGTGAGCCCTGAATTATTTGTGAGTTAGAACTACCCAGAGAGGAGAAGCTTTTCAAATAAGCATTTTGCAGAGAGTAATGTCAACTGAACACACTTCCTGGTAGACTTGCAATTTTTTAAAATGAAATTTAACCTTGGTATGTTTCTCTGTCTAATGAGAATCATTAATTCTGCCTTTATTTGAATGTTGCCTGTCCTGTAACTTCTTCACTCCTTACTGTGCTCCTGCTGCTTTCCATACGCTCCATCGCTTCTTCCCCGCTACCCCCGTTGGGTGGCTCTGAGGACAGGAAGAATGTTGTACGGTGAATGTCAGGGAGCAGTGCAGAGGTCTGGTTGAGTGGGAACGTGGAGGTGAGGATTAAACATCACAGATAATTCTTTGAGGACCACTTTGCCAGCAGCTGGTGTGGCGATGTCTGAGTTCGGAATCGCATGGTCTCGCGGTGTGGAAGGAGTCGGCAGTGGTGGGAGGGGAGAAAAGAGCCCCTGACACCGAGGTGCTGGTGGAGGGAAGGCTGTTGTAGACTCTGTGCTGTGCAGAAGCAGCACCTTTGTCCTTAGGTGCTAGTTTGGGCTTCAAGCTGATAAAAAAAAGTGGATTTTCGGACTGAAATGGAGAGCTTTTCAAATCACTACTATCTTATACAGCTTTGAGCTATTTATCAGTTATCCAGCCAGGAGCTCTGGTACCAGCACTGGCTCTGAAGTGGGTTCCCTCTCTGACCCTGGGTAAACGATTCTGCTTCGTTTTTCACCTGATCTAGAAACTGTTTGTGACGATTCCCATCGCCTTACGAGAGCTGGCCGTTAGGTGTTCCGAGGATGAGCTGCGTTGTGGAAGTGCTAACAAACCCCTGCACCTTCCTGCACGTTTGCATCTTCACTTCATCCAGCTCCGTTCGGAGTCTGTCTCTGCCATGAGCCTTTACTTGCCTCTCATCACAGCTCTGCCCCAGGAAGGCTGTCGGGACTGGTCCCATCATGTTTACCTGTTGCTTTCTTTTAAGGTGATCCATTTGTTGTAAAACAGACTATCAGGGGGCAAGTTTATTTAAATGAAAGTGGTTTGTTGGTTCTTTTTTTTTTTTTATTGCTGAGAATTATATAGATCTTTCAAACACATCTGGCAGGAAAATTAATACCTACTATAATATTATCTAGCAACACAAAAATACGACTAGATGTTGTGTTTGGGGCTGTGCTAGCCCATAAATCATAGCTCCACAACCTGTTTAAGTACAGGTGTGCAAAAATTAGCTAATAAAATAGTCACTAATAAACTTGCATTATATTTAACACTTGCAAATATCTTAAATCTATTCAAAACCAGCTTCTTTGATAGAAAAATCCTTGTCTTGCTGGTTAGTGTTCACCCAGGCATAATAGGCAAAGCAACACCCACTGGAGCAGTGCTAAATTCAAAGAACCTTTTGAAGTTTTTGAACTTGATGGTGTGCCAGCAAAGTGGAGACTCCAGTAGTGCTCTTTAACTGGTGAGGAAAGTTGAATGCCAGAAAAGCTTGGTGAGAGGAAGACTGCTAGAGAGGGGGGTTCATCTTCTGGCAGCTCTGCGGTGAGGAACAGCTTCTTTGGGGTACTTGGGCTTGTCCATTGCCTTCTTCCCGTGGTTATAGCTTTGAGTTTTCTTTGGACTTGATTTCTGTTCTTCAGCAAAATGTTCTCATTTCTGCAGTTTTCAGTGTTGACTCCAACCTTGAGATAACTTCATGTTGCTTTCCTGTAGAAAAACCTGCTTCTAGAAAGCTGCGTTTTGTGTCTGTTTTGCAGGCAGCTGTGAGCAGCGAGCCTCAGCTCAGCAATAGAGTTGGCAGGACAAGTTTTTAGTCTGAAATGTTGCTTTTTACCACCCCTCCTGCCATGAGCCGTGACACTGGCGTGCGGATCCTGCCTTTCACGGGTCGGGTGACACACTTTGGGCTCACAGGCTGCAGGTCCTCTTGGCTGTTATGTTCTTGTCTCTTTCCTTGATGGAAGCCGTTAAGCTTCCCCAGGTAGCCTTTGCTGGATAAATAGTGTTGTTGCTTGTCAGGGGGGAAAACAAGGCTGTTGACGTGGCCTGGAGGTGTCTGATCATAGGTAAGAACGTGGTCTATCAGCAGGTATTGCTCTAAAGCTTTCACAGCAATTGGTAGCATTGGGTTGTGAGCCAGTGGTGGGTATTAAAGTCCCCTCAGGAGAAGGTGGCTCCGGTGGCATAGTGCGTGCCATAAACTTTGCTAGCGACCAAGCTGTATTTGTTTAGGAGACTGCTGGAAGCAACGTCGTGCGTAAAAATTTTGCGTATTTAATACCTTATGTTTAAATTGGGGTGTGGGGGGTGGGGGATAAAATATTGTGCTGTTTGGGATTCCTTTTCAGAAGAAAATTCTAAACCAGTCCGGTGGATTTGAGATTCCCTTCTGTGTGTACTTCTTGTTCTTTCTCATATGCTGGTAACTGCTCCCCTCTCGTTTTGGTGTTACCATGGCTTAATCAGGAGCTCGAATGCGTTCCCACCAGGAAGGTACTGGGGATTTTTCGAAGCAAAAGGAAATTGTTTCAAGAAAGAAGTAGAGCTGTGACTTGAGACATTGCACAAATAGATCGTAGATGGATGGCAAACAAACCGGTAAAAAAGCCTTTATTTTTACTTAACCATCTTGACCATGTGTGCCTATTTGTATTGCGGATGTGGGCTGCAACCGTGCGGGGTGGGAGGGAAACCGTGTGTCGGTGTGTGTTGAGATGTACTTGCTAAGCAGAAGCGGTGTCCTCTGCCCGTTCTCCCTTTCCAGACAAATTGTTCTTGCCAAAATTTTCTACCTGTTGCAAGAGTTGCTTTCTTTCCAGCACAGTAAAATGTCAACTTCTTTCACTGTTCCTTCCCTCTCGTAGGCATCTGTAACCTCTGTACGACTGTGTATAGTACACACAACAGTCATCAGATCTCTACTGGCTTTAGATACCATCAAGCTGGGTGTATTGTAAACAAACCGTACTCATTTGAAAAATAAATTTTTTTTTTGAAATGCATATGTGATACTTTTTTTTTTTTTTTATTTGTATTCCCAAAGCCACGTCCCTGGGAGTGGGTGGAGAGGGAGGTGTCGGTCTGAGTGGTGGTGACAGGAGCTGAGGGGGGTACCCAGGGTGGCTGCCCCTCTGCCAGGAAACAGTTTCGCTTTCAGCCTCCTCTGTTTGATTTTTGCACCGAGTCACTTTTATAAAAACCAGGACAGGACTTGGAAAAAAAACAAACAAACCGCTCAGATCGGGGGGTTAAAACCAACTGCCCCCCACCACCCCAGAGCTGCCGCGGGTGACGCTGGGTCAAGGGGTGGGGGTGGGATTGGCGCTGTGACGCTGGGTCTGGGACCCCCGACCCCCTCCCCACCGCCTTTCCTTGGGGTCTTTTAAGTGCTCCCAACACCGGCCCCTGGCTCGGGTGTTGCTGCTGCGGCCCCGTGCGCTGAACCCTCCCCGCCTGGCAACGGGCCGCGCGCGCCCGGCAACCGGCCGGCAGCGGCCCCGACCGAGGCGCGGAGCGGGGCCGGATCGCGGCCTGGCGGTGAGGGGAGCGGGAACGGGCCGGGGCCGGGGCCGGGGGGGGCCGGGGCCCAGCGGGGCGGGCCCTGGGTGCTGAGCGGGGGGGGCCGGGAGCGGGGTGGGCTCAGCCTGCACCCCCTGCTCGGGGCTGCCTGTGCCCCAGGAGGGGTGAGGGCCCCTCCTGGCTGGTGATGCCCTTCTACCTGGGGGTCATCGGGCCCCTCTGCTCTGCTGCAGCCCTTTGTGCCTTCTCCCTGGCTCTGCAGCCCCAAGTCCTTTCTTCCCTTTGGAGCTCCCCGGTGCGCTCCAGCTCTGCCCCAGGGGGCTGGGGGGCAGGCGTTGGGATGTACTGGAGCCAGGGAGTCTGTCCCAGAACCGCTGCCGACCATGGGGTTTCGGGACCCGCAGTCTCCTCGGGAGCCGCTCTGATCCTGTGGAGAGGTCTCGGCCATTCCTGCCAGCTTTGCAGGGCTGTGCCGGGCATGAGAAGGATGGCTGCCAACTACCCTGCGCCTCTAAAGCCTTTGAGTCCCCCGGGACTGCAGCCCTGGGCTGAGCCTACGCTGTTGTAACAAAAGCAGATCAGTAACGTAACCGGCTGTTCTGTCCAAGCTCCATCAATACCCTGTGGGAGATGGCGCTGTGAGCGGGTCCCTGTCTCTGCAAAGAGCACTGCTCTCCGGGGAGGGACGGGTGGAGTGGGCTTTCCGCCTGGCCCGGAGCAGGGGGTGCCTCTGATCACCTGCCCTTCCCCAGTTGTGTGGATGTGTGTGTGTCTGCTGTGGGCAAGGCGCCAGGTTAGAGCTCACTGCGGCTGTTCTCTTGAACAGCCATCCAGCTTGTGGCTGTGTCTCCATTTCTGGTGTGTTTCCACGAACCAACGCAAAAATCTTCTGCTCCCTTTTCTAGGGCGATGGCCACGCTGAGCGTAAAGCCGGGGCAGCGGTTCACCGTGCCAGACTGGCACACCAACTCCCACCTCATCTCGGTGGACGCTGAACGGCAGCGCTCTGCTTCCCACCGTGTCCGTCAGGAAGCCCGAGCTCTGCGCAACAAAACCAACAACCAGGTGGGTGTCCTGGCAGCTTGGCCGCTCCTGGTGCGTCAGAAGAGTGGGCCAAGGAGTACAGGAGAGTGTCTAGGTATGGGTGTACAGATAAGGGAACAGGAGAAGCTTTACCTCTGAGCAGCCTGCTAGATACATACATTTGCTTCCCGTAAAGCCACGTGCAGTGGTGCCCAGGTACTGCCGTGAAGTCCCAGGATGCGATTCTCGCGTCCGTTTCAGGTTGCGTTGCTTCCTGTGCTCTCCATTTCTGTAGGTGACTATTAGGCCAAACAGCAGCGTGCTGTACGCCTGTCAGGGGTCAGTCAGCCCTGAAAACAGGTAGAGGCTTCAGCAAGAGTCACAGCTGCAATTTAGAAAAGAGTAACGGTGTTTCTCCTCTAATCCCAGACAAAATGGGATGAGCACGACAACCAGACCCGCCTGGCTGAACGGATCAGCAGCGTGAACAGATGGAAGGAGACGCTGGACAAATGCCTCGCAGACATAGATGCGGAAATCGATGCCTTAGCCAAAGTATGTTGGGAAGACAGATGGCTGGAAAGCAACTTATGCTCTCCGCATGGGATGTTAAATAATTGAGGCTCGTCTTCTGCGGTGGGCAAGAACGTGAGGAGTTCAGTGGGGGGTTGTCGCAGGTATTCTGAGATCTGTACCTGGTGAAATGACTCTCTGGAAAGCAGACTGCTGTGTCCCCGCCTGAGATAGCCATGCTGTGGAGCTGTGCATTGCACACTCCTGTTTGGGCCTTTCTGGGTGCTGTTTTGTTGTTTGATTGGGTTTTTTCTTCCTAAAACTCTGAAGGATAACAAGAAATAAGTTACCATCATAATTCAAAAACATTTAAAGCAAGGTTGGCAGTGGGGTATCTCTCTGATTCTTTTAGCTCTAAACCCAGAGGCTGCTGCTGCTGGAGCCATCTGCCCCCAGCCAGGAGTGATTCCCAGTGCAGACAGCAGGTGTAGAGGGCAAATGGGTTTGGCTCTCACAGTTTTGATTCCAGACTTGCTAAAAGGTTTCAGAACTGCAAAGACAGGCAGTGCAAGCCCCTCTTAGCAAGGGGATCGGTGGGTTCCCCTTCCTTTCCATCTCCCACCCCTGAAGGAGACACCTCCCCACACCCTGCTGGCTGCTTCTCGCAGGTGAAGGAGGCAGCAGAACGTGCCCTCCAGGCAAAGAACTTTCCTCTGGACGTCACCATCGAGTGCCTGACGCTCCGTGAGAGCCGTCGCGCCATCGACGTGGTGAGGGACCCTGTGGAAGAGGAGCTGCACAAGGAGGTGAAGGTGATAGGCAAAGCCAAGAGAGAACTGCAGCAGAGAGTGAAGGAAGCCTTCGAACAGCTCTGGTGAGACCAATGACGCAGCTTTGGGCTGGGCTCTGCCCTCCTTGCTCGGCCCCAGCAGTTTAATGTGCCTCTAATGCCTCACCAAGGTGGGCAAGCAGGCCAGGGGCAGCCAGCCCCTCACGGAGCCTTCGGGGATGGTTGTCGAGGTCTGTGGGGTCCGAGGGTTGTTGGGGGAGCACATCAAGGGACCTTCACAAGCATCCGTGGAAAACTTTGGCCATGACAGGTGTCCTGTGCTGCCTGCCTTGGTTCATGAGTTGGTGGCTGGGGGGCGTTAAAGCTCCCAGGCCTGATTCCCTCATGGGTCACGGCCCCGCTGCAGGAGGTCACGCAGCAAAGTTCACCGTGTGATGCCAGAGCAGAGCCTGCGAGAGCCAGGCGGGTGGTACAGCAGGTGTGGGGCTTTACTGGGCTGGGCCCAGTTCACTGGGAAGGCTGGAGCTCGTCGCTTGTTTTCAAAAGATGACTGAGGTGGTGATGGAAGCTTTGGAAACTGGGAGCTGCCTCTCCCCTCTGCGTGCTCACTGCTGACTCCAGCCCTGCTTTCCGCAGCCGCTTGCAGGAAGCTCGCCAGCAGCTGAGCTGTGACCACCAGCACAAGATGGAAGCACTGGAAATAGATCGTGTGTGCTTATCCCTCAGCATCAACTCTCCCAACATCTCCTTCAAGGTCAACCCAACCCGGGTCCCGAGCGGGTAAGGAACGAGCCCACCTTTGTGTGGCCAAATCCCTGATGGCGCTTGAAGGACCCCCGGGATGCCTCTGCCTTCCATGCTGTGTCCTGGCTCCACAGGTGCGAGCTCAGGAGCTGGCTTCTGGGATTTGTTGTGGCTCTTGAATTGTGAAGCCACAGACTTCTGGGAGTTATCCAAAAGGAGAAGCCAGCTCCCTGCCTGCCCCGTGCCTGGCTGTAGGTGACCCTTGCTACATCGTGTGCTGTCCGGTTTGAGCAGATTCCAGGCCACAGGGCAGCAAAATCCAGCTGGTGCAGTGAGATCAGACAGGATGTGACCTCCCAGATTCCTGAGTTGTTTTCTACTGTACAGAGCGTGTGGTTCCTTCTGAACTGGCCCACAAATGCTCAACTTATTTTCCTAACTGCTGATTTGTTCACAGATCAACTGCGCTCGATGAGTGGGAACAGAACAGCCAACAGAACAAGGAGCGCGCTGAGGCAGAGATGAAAGCCTCGGCCGCGCTCCGGGAAGCGGCAGCGCTGGCCATTGCGCAGGTGAACGAGCACCGGGCTGTGAATCGGTGGTGTGGAAGTTGGATTCCCTGAGGGAGGATGGGCTGTGCCAGGGGAAGGGAGCCTTGGAGAAGGCAGCATTGGCCCAGGAGCCTCTGAGAGCAGCTGCCTGCTGGATTTAAAAGGAGCTTGGTTGTGCTGCAAAGCTTCCACTGTCACAGCAGCCTGGAAGTCACCTGCCTGGCCACCGTTCCCTGCCCCTTGGCTGCAGGCACACGTGTGGCCGCTGCCAGAACCCAGCTGGGTTTGCTCAGAGACTTGTTCCAGCCTCCCAGGCAACAGCTGGGAGGGAACCCCCTCGATGTGTGTGACCAGAGCCTGTTCTCTCTCCAGACAAACAACGAGCTGGAGGCTCAGCGTGTAGCCACAGAGTTTGCCTTGCGCAAGAGGATTAGAGACCTGGAAAGAGCCTACGATGAGCTGAAGTGGCAGGAGCAGAATGTAAATGTTGCTTCTTTGGTTATTGACCACAACCTCGGGTGGGAATTGAATCCAAAGGTTGGTTGCTATATGGAAAGCTCCTTGGTCTGAGCGTGGCTTCCACCGGAGAGCTGTGAAGTGACACATGTGTGATCCTACCTCCTTCTTCTGTCACAGTTGCTGCTCTGGCATCTCAGCAGCAGTGCCAGGTTTTGGCCTTTTTATTTCACCCCTGTTCTCAGCCACTATGGCCACTGGACACCGGCAGCATCCTGCAAAAAGCCCAATCCGTGAGCTGAGGGATTCAGCACTCGGGACCCACCAGCCCTTGTTTAAACTCCATTCTGGGCCTGGTAAAAGCCCTGGATCCATGGGGGCTGTTTCCCGTCTGTACCCCAGGCCATCCCTCACGAGACTTGTCTTTGTCCTCAGACCCTGGAGGAGGTCTCTGAGATGGAGGAGGACATCCGGCGCTTGGAGGAGGATCTGCAGAGGAAAATGCAGGATCTGAAAGTGGCCCACACCCGCCTGGAAACCCGCACGTATCGGCCCCACGTGGAGCTCTGTCGGGATCAGGTACCAGCACACTCCCACCAGGAGGGACCAGGGGAACCCACTGGGATGGGGACTTGGGGGGGTCTGAAACATGGCTGCATTTTGGAGAGAGCTACAGAGGGGCTGAGCAGTGGATCACCTCAAAGCGAGGAAATAAATGTCACGGCGGGGCTAGAAGAGGCACGAGGGCATGGCGGCCTTTACGGGTCAACGCTGTAGCCCTGTTAACTGGTGTCACCTTCTCCTCCCGCCCCGCAGGCCCACTATGGGCTGACAGATGAGGTCCACCAGCTGGAGGGAGCCATCCGCGCGCTCAGGCAGAAGCTGGTGGAGTCACAGTAAGTCCCCTGCTCTCTGGGGCAGAGCGGTGCCCGTGTGAGGGATGTGGTGATGGGCAGCCCTGGGGCTGGCACGCCTCCAGAAGCTGTGTTCTGGAGCTGGTGTCTGCTCAGGCGGGAGTGCAAATAGACTTTGGCCTTGGTGGGGAGCTGGACTGGGCAGGAGGTGCAGGCGGAGGTCTGTGTTATGGGTGGGGTGAGTGAGGTTCTTGTGGGTCAGTGCTTGACTTCAACCAGGCACAGACAATTCTAAAACGTGGGGGGGGAATAGGGTGAAAAGCAAAGGAAGAGCTGGAAGTGGTGCTGTGGGGTGGCCTGGGCTCGCAGGGAGGACATCTCTGCGCTGCACTCCAGCTCCTCTTGCTACTGCTTCTTCCCAGGGATGCTCTGGACGCTCTTTACAGACAGCTCCACCGCATTCAGACAGACCTCGGCTGCAAAGCCAACTCCCTGGTGCTGGACAACAAGTGCATGGACAGCCGGAGGAAACTTGTGGTCCCTGCTGAGAAATTTGTGCCAGAAGTTGACACTTTCAACCGGACCACGAATCATCTGCTGAAGAAGGAGCAGCTGGAGCCATCCCATGGCGCTGGGGGAGCGTTGCGCAACGAGGGCACAGCGACCGGGTTCCGCAGCGAGGAAACCAGCACATCTGCATCGTGTTAGGATAATGGAATTCTTCTCCTGCTTCGTTATATAACTGTCTGCCCCCTTTCTGTGATGTTCAGAGCCTCTCGCCCTGCGAGGAGCGTTGCAAACAATAAAGAGTCTGACCCCAGAGAGTTGCCATCCGGCGGCGCTTGGATGCCATTGAGTCCAGCTGGCTCAGCTCCCGCGCTCTCAAAAGGGACCGTGCCACGGTGGCCTTGGGCCAGGCCCGCTCCGTGGGGGGCACAGGCTCAAATCCCTCGATTAAAGTTAAATTTGGGATTTTTGGCAGCGGTTTTTCCCTTTTCCCTGCCAGCGCCTCCCCTCTCTCTCCTCCGGGCCGCCAGGGGGCGATGTCCTGGAAGTCCCCCCCGCGGCGCCCCCTGGCGGCCCGCAGGAGAGCGGCGCCGGGACAAAATGGCGGCGGCGGGGTCGGGCTCGGGCAGCGGGCGAACAGCGGCGCGGCCGCGCCCTGGAGCCGCCCGGTTCCGGGGCTGCTTGGTCGGGGCGTTATTGGGTGACTGCCTGGGTGCCGTCTTTGAAGGCAGGAGCGTCGTGAAGCTGCCCGATCTGCTGTGTTTCCTCCAAGGCCTGGAACCGGCGCCTGGGCCACCCGAGGAGGGGGAAGCGGCCGGCAGCGCCCGGAGAGGTGGGAGGAAACCCCGCGGGTCGGTCCCGGAACCCATCTCCCCTTCCCCGTACCCACCGGCTCAGGCCCGGCTGCGAACACGCCAGAGATACGGGCCTGGGCCCCACCACCCCCAGAATAGGGCTTTGGGGTGCGTATCTCCCCACCTTGTCCTCGCACCGCCAGCCCACAGCCCCTCCGAGGCGTGGGTGTCCCCAGCCCCTCGCCTCCGCTGGGACCGCCAGCCCTGCTCCGCCCTCTTGCCCATGCTGCGGGCTTCAGGATCCTCAGGCCGGGGTGAGGATGGCCTCGCTGAAGCGGTGCTGGCTTCTGGCTCCCCCAGGGCGGTTCCCGGTTGCCTCAGCACGGGCTGCTCTGCAGGCAGCTGGGGGTTGCTGTGCTCGGCCTGTGCTGCTTGTCTGCTGGCAACGGGGGTCTCACAGCGCAGGGGTGTCAGCAGGGAACGGATGTACCAAAAATAGGTGGGGAGTAGAGCAAGAGAAGCACAAGAATGGCAAGGGATGATTGATCCGGGGGGGGGCTCTGAGCTGTGCAGCAAACCCTGTAAACCCCTCCAGTAGGATTTTAAAGGTGCTCGATTCTGTCGCAGTCTTGTCCAGAACTGCCACTCTGCTTTCTCTTCTCTGTCAGGGCGTGCTGTGAACTCCTAGGGAAAGGGACCTGTTTATCGCTTGTTTGTATGTGCCTCTCGATGCCCAACACTTCCTTTTGGTTCCAGTTAATCTTGAAGTGCTTTCTGTCTCATTCTTGCTGGGGGTGCATCCCCCTCATCCCGTGTTGTCTTTGATGACTGTAGGTAGGGACAAGCTCAAAGTGCTGGGGAACTTCTGGTCCTGTGTTCGCTCCAGCTCTACAGATAATTAGGCCTCGGAGAGCAGGGAAGTGCTGACAGTGGAGAAGGACAGGAGGAGGGTTTGTCCTCAGATGGTCACGTCCTGTTTTGACCTTCTGTTTCAGAAACGCTCTCGTACACGGACGACACGGCCATGAGCAGGTCGCTGGTGCAGTCTCTGCTGGCCAAGCGGGAGTTTGATGAAGTCGATATGGCCAAGAGGTGAGGAGTGTGGCAAGCGCTGGAGCCGGGGTGCTGATGGGTCGAGTGAAGGCAAAGCTCTCTTAGGATGAAGCAACAGCTGTAACTGTCTGTGAGAGGGGGACGAGGGCAAAGTCAAAGTTGTGGATGAAAATAACGAGAAAAGTGATGGCTAATGGTGTGATTTCTTGTGCGGGTTCTGACCCCGCTTTGAATCGAAGTGGGGTGGGACGTGCTGTGTCCTCAGCTCTGTAGCTTTATTCACCCTTGTGGAAGATTGTGCTCAGGAATTTGAGAAGCATTTCCTTTCATGTTTATTTGTTGCTATTTGTGTTTCTACTTCCCTTAATTCAGCTAGCGAATGTCACTGAGGTCAGCTCCAGTTTGTTTATGATCCATTTCCCTTTTGAATCCACAGCCCTGGCAGCATTTGGTTCCACTTAAGGGAGAACATTTATTTGTTTAGAAAACTCTTCCATTGAACTTGAACAAAAGACTTTGTTCGTGGTTGGGACCCACGGAAATGTTTCCAGTTTGCTTCTATTTCAAGGCAGGGTTGAGGGGGGAACGAGTGGGTCGTGCAGGGTGATGTCAATAGGCCCCTCCCTCCTTTCACTCCCCTTTGGGGGAATCGGATTCTTTGCCCTCAGAACCGACCCCTCAAACCCTGTCGCCGAATTACCCACGTGTTACTAACTCATTTATCAAGGGGGTTCACACAGCCTCCTCCCAAACCCCAGTAACAGTCCAGCCGTCCCGTGTGTTTTCTCTCATCTGCTGCTCCCTTGCCGGCGCCAGGTTTGCCGAGGAGTACAAGAAGGAACCCAACAGGGGCTATGGGATGGCCGTGGTCAACGTCTTCAAGAAGCTCCTGAGCCCCAAGTGCAACGATGTCTTCGAACCAGCGAGAGCCCAGTTCAACGGGAAAGGCTCCTACGGCAATGGCGGTGCCATGAGGGTGGCGGGCATCTCGCTCGTCTATTCTGATGTCCAGGATGTGAAGAAGGTACCATCCGTGGCTCCCTGGGGAGCTGCGTCGGGCCGGTCCCGCTGCGCTGCCTCGGACGGGTGAGCTGACGCTGTCTTCTCATCGGCAGTTTGCAAAGCTGAGCGCGGAGCTGACCCACGCCAACTCCCTGGGCTACAACGGGGCCATCCTGCAGGCCCTGGCTGTGCACCTCGCCCTGCAGGGAGAGCTCAGCAAGGAGACCTTCCTGGAGCAGCTCATCAGCCACATGGAAGACGTCGAGGCAGATGATAAGTCTCTTACTGACGCCCGAGTGTAAGTGGCTGTGAGGAGCGCTGACGCTGCTGCGTACCGTGTATTCCGGCTCCTTGTGTTCTCTTCTTCATTGTGCTTTTTCTTCCCAGGCTGGGATTTGAGGATTTACCATTTTCAAGGCGTCTGAAGAAAATAAAGGAATTTTTGGAGCTCAGCAGTGTTCCCAAAGCAGATGTCTTGTTTGAATTAGGTAAGTAACTTTGTTGCTGCAAGTCTTAGGAAAGAGATGGAAGCAGGACTGTGACTTGGCCATCCTGCTGCACCTGTCCTTCTCCAGGTGCCACTTCAGCCTCTGCTGCCTTTCAGGCACAGAATGTTTGGGAAGGGCTGCCTTTGCTCACCAGCCAGGGGTTCTGTGAGTTGTGACCCAGAGATTCCCTCTCTGTCTTGGTGGGGAAAAAAATTACTTGCTAAGAAAAACTTATAATGAATAATGCTGCTTAATATTCTAAGACCTCTTAACGGCTGTCAGATCTTCCCGCTGGCCAGGGGCAGGTTGATGTGTGTTGCCAAACTATACTGGTGTAGTGGGGCGTTGGTGTCTGAGATGTCTGTAGTGCTGGGGGACTGGGGAGATCTCTGAGATGCAAACTTCACCTTGTCCCCATAAAATCGGTGAGAGTGGCGTTGAAATAACTGGCACCTGGAAGTTGGGGTTTGAAGGGATCAGGTACTCCTGGGGGAAGGAGGACGTGGGTGTCCTACGGTGCTGCAGGTGTTTGCTCTTGTCACCAGGCAACGGCATTGCCGCTCTGCGCTCCGTCCCCACCGCCATCTACTCCTTCCTGCGCTGCATGGAAGCTGACCCAGACATCCCCAGCCACTACAGCAACCTGCAGAGGACCATCATCTACTGCATCTCCCTGGGCGGAGACACGGACACCATCGCCACCATGGCGGGAGCCATCGCAGGGGCTTACTACGGGGAGGAACAGATACCTGCCAGCTGGGAGCAGAGCTGTGAAGCTTTCCAAGAGACGCAGGCGCTGGCGAACAGCCTGCACGAGCTGTACTGCCAGCGGCTCTGAGCGCTCGCCTCGGCCTCGCTGGGCCGCAGCCCGCGGGGGGATCCGCGCCGGGGAGAGCCGCCCGCTGCTGTGAGTGGGGAGCGGGAAGCTCGAGCTGGTTTGGGAGAGAGGGGACGTACCCTCCGGTTATGGTGCAGCTGGGACGTGGCTGCGTGTGGCGCCTTGGGCAGCGGGTGCCTCTCCTCTGCCATGCGTGGGAGCGTCCAGCTCTCTGTAGTTTTCTACCCTCCACTCTTGTGCCATTTGGTCGTTGCCGTTACTCGATGGGTGTCTGAACCCACTGACTTTCCTGCCATTTTCCTCTGCTCCTTTGTGCTGTAGCCTTCAGTTCAGTTGTTGGTGGCCTGTCCTGCAGTGGCTTTGGTGGGCTGTGCACCCCCCTGAAAACACCAGCTCACCCTCCGCTGAGGGATGTGGGTGGGAGTCATCAGGGGGCCCGTCCCTGGACCAGTGGTGGCACAGGCTGTGGAGCAGGGTGCTGGAGGGTGAGTCTGGGACGTTGGCTCCCTTTGAGGCCGGCGGTTGGAGGAGGGGTCTCTGCGTTGCCGGTGGCATTGTGAGAAACGCCCTTGGTGCCTGCAGACAGAACCCCAGTTGCCTTGTAGTTGCTGCTGGAAAAGGGTGTAACTAATTATTGCTCCTTTGGTGTCCTTTGCTCAGCAATTCACCTGGCACTGTCCTGATCTATTGCATTTTGTGTTCCCTTACAAAGCTTCGTTGTTGCTGCAGCTACTCCTCTGTTCCTAATCTGCTTTCTAATGCTGTCCTGTGTGTGTCCAGAGCTGTTTGCATCTGTGGGTGGAGAGAGCTGCGAAGCCTCCTGTTAGATAGGGACTAGATCCCTGGCTCTGCTGCAGTCCATGACAAAAAAAAAACTTCAGCAGGAAGCAGGAGTTTCTTCTGACAGCCTTAAAACCCTGTACTTAATAGAAATGATCAGAAAATAAAGGGAAAAGTCAGTTAACTTGGGGGGGGATTTATCAGAGTTTAAAAGAATTTGCATTGAAGCTGGTACTGGTGGCCAAGAATATTCAAGCAAAGCTGTGTTGTTCCAGCATTCCCAGTTCAGTTAAACCTGGTCAGAAGGGGAGTAGCTGTGTGGGTGTGGCACATCTGAAAAAGGTTAAAAGCTTTTTTAATAATTGGAAAAAAAAAAAAGAAAAGTTAAAAGAAGAAAAGAGGTGATCTGCCATCGCATGGCAATGCTTATAAATTTGACTGACCACGGAATTCTCGATAACCTGCAGTATTTCTGTGACTCCAGGAGTGACTGTTGTGCTCGCTCCCCGCTGGTGTCGGCCCCCAGCGGGGTGCGTCGGGTGCGTGCCCACGTGGGGGATGCAGCTGCCGTGGGCTCTGCCGGTTTTTCCTCTCGTCTGCTTGCGTCAAGTGCCAGTCTTCCGTGTGACGCTGGAACGGGTTTTCCTGGTACGAATGAATTCTTGTCCTGAGATCATGTGGAGTTTCGGTCTGTTGTATATTTATGTGTTGTGCTGCAGATCCGAGGTGTAAAATGTCAGGTTTTTCACGTCATTCTGCCAGAGGTGTGACGATACTCATGGAACCCTTTGAAAGAAGGTATATATATTTATAATTTGAAATGTTTGGACCTGGTGAAGAGCTCCTGTAAAAAACAGAGCTCACTTTAGGCCAGAATTTAAACGTGTACTCAATCAATTAGCTCTGCCTTTCTTGGAAAGAAATAAAATCACTTCGTTATCTTTGTTAATTAGCCGCTGCTCCCGTCTTTTCATTCAAGTCATGAAGTTGTGCTTCCACACTGAATAAGGAGAGGAGTTGTTGTGAAAACCTCTGGGCTGCTACTCCCCACCCTGTACTTCACTTTAAGACTCAACCTGAGGCTACTGTTGTTACAGCTTCTGGAAATCTTGCTGTAGGAGGCAGAGTGGAAGTTGTTCGGAGCTGGACAGAGACACCATGTGTGTAGCTGAGACTCACGCTTCGTTCGGGGTGAGTTTTAGCCCTGAAAAACTGCTGTAAAACTGAATTTCGAGTGCCCGCTCCTGCCTGGTAGCACTAAGAGGAAGCTGAAGTTGGTAGCTGCCCAGGAGCAGTGGTTCTGGTTAGTGGGGCCAGTCAGTCCCTGCACGGAGGGTCGCTGAGAAGCCCATTTCCTTTGCAGACCGCCTGCAGCAAGGAGCTGAGTGTGGAAGGAGTTCTGACGTGCGACGGTGATGCAGGGACCAGGGAGGGTGCTGGGTGCCCACGTGACTTGCAGCAGCAGAGTCGCTTGTTCTTCATCATCAGCTTTTGAAGGAGGCAAAGAAGCTTCTCTGGAAGTGCTTCACCTGTAACAAGGAACGTCTCCTCTTCCAGGTAGGAGATCAGGTTGGGAAAGATGATTTCCCTCTCTTTATTCTTGGCACTTTTAGCCTCTGGAAGCGAGTTGCTTAGAGGTGATTGACCATTCCTTGTGTGTAACTGAACCCCAAAGGGCTGGCTGTAGACAAGGGTGTGTAACGCAGCAAAACAAAGGCATCGTGGAAGGAAACACAGAAGGGAAAGGGAATTCCCAGCACTCTGTCTTAAACTCCTCGAGTGAATACTTGCCACTCCGGAAGGGATCTGGGTTTCACCTTTTCTGAAAATGAACTGGAGACGGGAACCTTTTCCTCAATCACAAGGAACACACGATACTTCCTTATGGAAGAATATCTGTTTGCAAGCAAAGCTGCTGGGAAGGAGTGAGCTGGATCTGAGGAGGTCTCTGGGTGATCCGAACAGCAGGACAAAGGCACAGCTGAGCCACCACTTGTACAATAGGTTTTATTGATGTCTTGTCAATACAATCAAGTACTGTAGTTTTAGTTCCGAAGAGAAAGGCCAGTTTCTGATCACAAAAAGAGTGCATTTTAAACCAACTTTTTACTATGACAGACAGTGCACGTAGTAAATATTTACAAAACTAAAAACCTCTATATACTAGGTTAGGAATGAAGATACTAGAGGCAAATTTAAAAAAAATAGTAAGAATTTGTATATAAAAATGCACATTGTAATGCAGTTTTCATAATTAAAAATAGACATACTTCATCCAACCCAACCTTTCTTATTATTGTGATTGAAACCAAAATCCCACGCGCTCACACACACGACAGACAAGAATCCTTTCTGCTGGCGAATATCACGTACTCAGTACTCCAGAAAAAACACTTCTTCCTGACAGTGTCCAGTTTGGTGAACAGCCTCCCTCATCCTGTGCATCGTTTTTTTCTCTAGCCTAACTCTATGTGCGTGTGTAAGACCTCTGCCTTTCAATCGCCGTGTAAATGTAACAGGTTATTATATAGCTGCGGAAGGTTGATTATTGGTTTTATGCTCTGCACATGAAGGGAAAGTGAAATTGCAAAACAATATCTACAGCACTGAACGAGTTCATGTCTCGGCGTGGTTATAGTCGGTATTTTTGTCATCGCTTGTTTGCCAGCTAGAACGAGAAGTTTCGAGTAAAACAAAACAGAACAAAAAGAGATGGAGCGTAGGTTAGGACACAGTATAAATAAGTCGCTTTGCTGAGTAACAGGATGAAGCTGCTGCCCCGGCGCGGGGCCGCGGGAGCTCCTGGCCCTGCTGCAGGTAGTGTGGACGCGGCGCCGGTGGTGCCCGCGGTGGGGGCCGGACCCGCCACCCGCCGGGGCCTTGCGTGGCACCAGCTCCAGTTCGTTGCTGTTCTCCACAGGAAAGACGCTTCGCTAAAGGAGACGCAGGCCCCATCCTAGCACCCTCTTCCCAAGCCTCAGCTTGAAGAAAACATCTGAGCTTCCACTTTTAATTTTAGGGACTCTTTTTGTATCGCTCCTGCCAGGAAATAACCCATTAGGATCAAACCCCAAACGGCCCTGGCACCTCCCTGCCTTCAGGAGTTAAAAGCGTCCGGTGAGGTCGGACACTGGGGCAGCCCTTTGGCTCGAGAAGGTTTCATCCTTACATGAAACCTGCAGCTTTATGGGGAGAAAGTCCCAGGGAGGGGCCAGGCCAGCTCCAGCCCCAGCCCAGCTGAAGCACTGGCCTGGCACCTGTGAATTTCCTTTTTGTGTTCTGTAATTTTCCAGGACAGGGGTGTTGGTAAAACGAAGCCCTGGATGGCAAGAGGAAGAAACACGGGACAGGCTTAAGGAGAAAAACAAACGTAACAGAAATAGAAAAAGAAACTGTGTTTAAATATTTTGTACAGTCCATCTGGAGAACAATCCCAGGTCCCATTCTTGCTACATTTCTTTGGCCATAGAACAGGCTTTAGGACAATTTAAGGGTAATAGTTGCTCAGCTGGTGACCAGATTGTTGCTGTTTTTTCTCAGGGACGTGCCTTTGCGGAGGGACAGGACGTGTAACGCGTGCGGATTGACTTCTACTGGCCCGGGATGAGCAGAGCGGCGTTACCGTGAGTGCACGCGGCAATCGCTGTTCTACCGTGAGAAAATCTGCAAAGCAGCAGGGTTCAGTTGCTCCCTTGAGCAGAGGACAGAGCAGCCAGGCGGTCCCTGTCCGTGTCTACCTTTCCCAGAACCTCGTAGCTCGTGCTCAGGTCAGTAACATTTCAAGCATTAGTGAGACAAAGTGGTAACGACAGACAACCGTGATTTTTTTTTTTTTTTGTGGGTTTTTTTTTTTTTTCTCTTTTTAACCTAAGTCACAGACTGGCACCCGGGAGGGTGCCCTCTGACAGGTACATATTGCACTAGACTCGTCAAGAACATTGTTAAGTAGATAATAGCACCGTTGGAAAATGATGGAAGGGAAAGTTAGAACAAACACTATTGTTTTCTTAGTTACTGGTCCCCAGAGAAAGGGGGGGACCGACACAGAAGTTTACACAACCCGGAGCACTGAGACAGTAAAAGCAAGTTGTCCATAAGTGGCACTCCCAAGAAAGCGTAACTAGACCTTCTGCCGAGCCGGGCGAGAAGCACCGCGAGCCGGGCTGGCAGCGCCATCCTTGGCTTGTCAAGGGGTGAGATGCTCACGAGGCCGAGCGAGTCTCTGGGCTGCAAAGAGAGGGGACAGAACTAGCCCTTGGACTTGCCAGGAGGTGAATGAACCCAAGAGGGGGTCGGTGTTGATCGCAGGGGGCCCAGCTTCCCTCAGCAGCTTGAGTGTGACGAGCTGTCATCTGTCTGTCATCCCCCGGATAGCGATGCCTGGATGGTTTTACTCCTAAAGGTGCTGGGGAGGGTTACAAATAATATTTACTCCTTATAAGAAGGTGCTTATGTGAAGTGTTCCACTTGTGCTGGTGGTAAATCCAAGCGCACTGACTGCGGCGTGAGTCGGGGGGGGGCTGCCTCAAAGCACAGTCCAAAGAAACGGGCGTCAGTGAGAGTGAAACTTGGGTGTCTGATGCTTTGGGAAGGAAATTTCTGAATCCATCCTGGGTCTCTGGTGCCCTACAGGTTTGTGTTAAGGGCCCAGGACCCCGGTGCTGCTTTGCAAATACACCACCCGTGACAACAGCCCTAGAATTTAACCAGTACTCGGAATGGGAAACGAGGGCACTCGGTTACAGCCCAGAAGGGGCTGGTGTTGCAGACAACCCTCGGGATCGCAGAGTGCTTCACTGCAGAGCCAGATCCTCGCCATCCCAAGCACCTTCCTCTGTTTGCTGTACAGTCACCAGGGTAAAATTCGTTCCGAATACGCTTTGCTGAGGGAGTCACTCCCCTTCCCCCCTCCCCCCAAAGAGAAAGCAGGAAAGATGTCTCCTTTCCGATTACCCTCTTGACTCATGGATCAAACAGCATGAAGCAAGGTCCCACGGCAATGGCTTTGCGCCTTCTTCCCAGTGATTTTTCTTTTTTGTATTAATTTTAAAAAAAAATTTATCACCAAAAAAAAAAAAAAAAAAAAAAAAGACAGTTTATGGCTAAAGTGGGTGAAAAGGAAATGTGCCCAACAGCTGTTATGTGGGGCAAAGCAGGAACCCGGAGAAGGAGGAGTGGATGTATTCCGTGGAGTACAGCCCGTTGGCCTGGTCCGAGGGCATTTGTACCCA
The DNA here is from genome assembly GCA_024611175.1 of Megaceryle torquata. Lineage (NCBI taxonomy): Eukaryota > Metazoa > Chordata > Aves > Coraciiformes > Cerylidae > Megaceryle > Megaceryle torquata. Next base: position 63,989 of record JANIJG010014418.1, read on the forward strand.
GACTTGGTCGTTCTCCTTGAGTTCAAGCACGGCACTGCCCGAGGCCTGGTCCAGGTAGCCCTTTTTGTACTCGTCGTAGGTATAGGTGGCGGGCACGTTGTTCTTGTAAAGCGCCACCCAGACGTTAGTCCCTTTGACGTGCACGTGGTAGGCAAAGTAGTAGATGCCGGAGACGGGGCAGGTGAATATCCCGGTGACCGGGTTGTAGCCATTGTGCCCGTTATACAAAGTCCGGTCAAACTTGACGGGCATGCCGGAGGCCGGGAAGGGGGAGGTGAGGATGGCGGTGAAGGCTGGTGCGATGCGGGCGGAGATCTCTCCTCGGCCGAACTGCGGCTTCCCCGGCTTGCCATTGCCCAGCACGGCCCCCTCCACGCCGCCGTCGGGCAGGTGCAGCCCCGCGATACCCGTCTCATCGAACACCCCGGGTGCTCCCGGCGGCCCCGGTGGCCCCGGTGGGCCTGGTGGCCCATTCAGCCCTGGCGTTCCCGGCATTCCCGGTGGGCCGATGGGTCCGGCCATACCGGGCTCACCGGCCTTGCCCTCGCCGGGAACCCCGGGGAGCCCAGGCTCCCCTTTCAGCCCTGGTAACCCCTGAGGCCCCATGGGACCCGCAGGTCCTTGCAAGCCTGGGATGCCAGAGGGGCCCCTTAGCCCCGGCTGCCCCGGGATCCCACCGTCCCCTTTTGGCCCGGGACCCCCTGTCAATCCTGGCACCCCTGGGAGGCCGATGAACCCTGGTTCTCCTTTGGGGCCCGTTGGGCCAGGGGGTCCCAGTGACCCGGGCAGGCCCCTTTCTCCTGGCACCCCCGGCTTCCCTGCAAAGCCGTTCGGGCCCTGGTCCCCACGCATCCCCGGCATCCCCGGGGGCCCACTCGGCCCCACATCCCCTTTGGAGCCAGGCAGCCCATGCTTGCCCGGCAGGCCCATGGACCCCGGTGGGCCTGGTGGCCCAATGATGCCAGCGGGGCCTGGCTCACCTGGCTCCCCATCAACGCCGGGTTCCCCCTTATCACCAATGGCTCCGGGCGCCCCAGGCTGCCCACGGTCCCCTTTCAGGCCGGGCAAGCCTGGCTTGCCATAGCCCGTCGGGCCTGGCAAACCTGGGAGGCCGCGGATGCCGGGCTCTCCCTTGGGTCCCATAGGGCCCTGTATCCCCGGCACCCCTGCGACGCCTGGCACACCGATGCCATCGATGCCGGGGGGGCCCCGCGGCCCCATGGGGCCGGGCTCCCCGCTGACGCCAGGCCCGCCCGGTGGGCCCATGTCCCCCTTCTCCCCCGGCGCGCCCGGCAGCCCGTCCAGGCCGGGTTTTCCAACGACGACAGGGCCGGGGGGCCCCGCGGGGCCAGGGGGGCCCCCGTTTCCCCGGGGCCCCGGTAACCCTGGCTTCCCCACGCCATTTTCACCCTTCATCCCTCGCTCTCCGCGGGGACCTGGCTCTCCCTTCGGGCCAGGCTCACCCCGAAACCCGGGCAGGCCAGGGCCACCCTGAGGTCCAGGCTTCCCATTGACTGAGATGCCGGCTGGCCCAGGCAGCCCCGGGGGGCCGGGCAGTCCTCTTGGCCCTTGCTCTCCTCGCATGCCGGGCTCACCCTTGGCTCCGGGCATCCCTTTCATGCCCGCCTTTCCGGGCAGTCCTGGGATGCCGGGTTTCCCAATGCCCGAGAAGCCGGGGGGCCCAGCAGGCCCAGGCTGGCCGTGCATCCCCGGCTTCCCTGTGCCCGGCTTTCCCGGGTAGCCGGGGGGCCCGGGGGGTCCACGTGGGCCAGGCTTCCCTGGGGGTCCTGGCTCCCCTTTGAGGTCCATCGGCAGCAGCGGCGGCATGTCTGTGGAGAGAGGAGACACGGAGCTTTACTGGGTCAGGCGGTGGACAGGGGAGCTGCCTGTTGCGTGATGCCCTCAGGGTGTTAAAGCCAGGGGATGCAGCACTGCCTGGGGCTGCACTTGCAAGAGCCCTTCTCTAGGCATGGTTCTACTAAAAACATGGCCACAGGGGCTCCCTGGGCCACCACATCAGCAGGACGGTCCTGAGGTGGGGCCTTGGCCCAAGCCCAGGGTGCCTGACTCTGTCCATCCCTCTGCAGAGGGTGTCAACAAGAGCAGCAATTGCCGTCGGTCTGGCAGCGGTGGTTTGTGATGACCTGCGGTGGGGTCTGTTAGGAGCTGGGTTCACACCCGCTGCCTCGCTTCCCAGCAGCCTCGAAAGCACCGTGGGATTCAGTCACTCCTGCCTGGGCTCAGCCGAGAGGATGGTGTCAGAGCGAGCCAAGGCTGAGGATAATCCCTCCACCCCACCCCTCGAGTCCAGGGTCTCAGGAGACCTTTAATCCTTTTGAATGACAAAGAAAACTCTTGGACACGTACTGGAGCGCCTGAAAAGGTGATTGGTGTATGGGTTAAGACATGCCCATGGTGCTCGCTGGCTCAGCTCCAGCATCCAGAAAAGCAGAGAAAAACTCACCAAAAAGGAGGGGGAAAAAAAAAAAAGTGCTGAAGCTGGAGGAAAAGCCAATAGCTGCAAGGGAAAGGCAGCCTCGGTTACGGCCAAGTGAGTCAGCCCAGCTGGGAATAGGCCGTAACCACTTGACATTTAAAGAATTTATAGAGCTCTTTTGCAAACGGATATAAGAAAGAAACTAATGGGCTGAGAGACTACAAAGCCGAGGGGAGCCAGATTACTTGCCCACCACGGCTCGGTACTTGAAGCGCAGACGTGAGCATAAATAACTCCTCGGGGCCGGGCCGGGCGTCGCTGCCCACGAGACACCGGGAATGGGCGAGAGAATAAACCTGGCAAAGGCTCTTTGGGGAAGCGTGAAACGGAGGACATAGCTGGAGCGGCACGTACGTGGGATGGTGATGAGAAACGCGAGGGGCAGGGGAAAGGGCCTCGACATCTCGGGCAAATTTTAACCAAACACAGCCAGTCACTCCAGTTGGGAACAGGTCTGTATGGGCACGTTCCTGGAATGGCAATGGATCCCGCCTGGGATCGAGCGGACCAGGGGGCTGTGTGCCCCGGCATGGCGCTGAGGAGGGGGCAGGGGGTCCCCGGGGTCTGCCAGCCTGGCCCCTGGCCTGGGCAGCCAGTGCGACGAGCCGGGCCCGGGGAGCAGGGACACCCGTAGCACTAGGATCCGCCAACACCGAGATTTTCTCAGTCAACGGGAAGAGATTAGGGGAGATTTGAGACACGTGAAAAGAATAAGTGTGGCAGCCGCAGGCAGCGGCGTTCCCGGCGCATTGGCGGTGGCTTTACCTCTCCCAAGCACAGCAATTAGCTCTGGCCCTTTCCAAGCCCGGTGCCTGCTTGTTTTCCTTTGGTAATGGAAACATTTTCGGGAGCTTATCTGTATATCAAAGTCTGGCCCACGTCCTCGGCTGTAACAGAGGTCACTTGGCTGTCTCGGTGAAGGAAATACTTGTCTGTCATGACTTTGCCACTGGATTTCTGCAAAACTCCTGCTCCTCACCCCAGAAAGTGGTGTGGGAAAGAAGGCAAAGGGAGATGGGAAGTGTTGCACTAAAGTGGATTTCAGGGGTTTGAATTCTGGGGAAAATGTTCTCCAGAAAATTATTTCAGTGTGTTTTCTGAGCGTCCCACACCCCCTCCTCCCCGTTTCTTTTTTTCCTCTTTGCAATGGTTTGAAAAGAATTCGTTTTCTAGGTCATTTTGCATGGAATCAGAACAAGGATCTACAGCTGAGCCCACGGAGGAGGGAAACGGCACACACGCTCTCACAGAAGGCAGCGGAGAGAAGCGCCAGGCAAGAGCTGCCAACTTGCAGGCGGCCAAGAAAGCAGACGGGAAAACCAAACCGGGGACGTTCGCGGGGAGAAACTGGGACATTGCAGCCCCAGCCGTATCCAGTTTCAAAAGACCATGTCTTACCACAGGCGCATGTCTCGGAGCGCTGCGTTTCGCAGCGGCAGCGTGGGGTGCTGAGCTCCCCTCGAAGCGTGGACAGAGCTGCCGTGAGGGCTCACGCAGAGCGGCAGCGGGAAGGGGCAGGAACAGGCATGGCCCCTGCGAGCTCTGCCTGGGCACCCCAGAGTGTTGCACCTCTTGAGGAGCAGGGACACGTCCAGGTGGATCCCTCTGGAGCTGTGTTTGTCCCAGTAAGGACCCCCACGTGCCTGGAGGAGGGACCCAGCAGCACGGACTGGCTGGCAGAGGAAAAATCCAGCAAGAAGGGAAGTGGTTCCCAGCCAGGAGCAGCCAGCAGCGGGTCTGGCCAGCGCGGCCGGATGACACTGCAGGAAGGAGACGTTGGCCGCTCCGTGGCGGAGCTTGTTCTAGCGCTGCTGCCAGGCCCCAGCTCGTGAGAACGAGTTCCACAGGCTCACAGGGATGTTGCGGGACCGGTGTCAGCGCATCTCTCATTCCAGCTCAGCACAGGACCCAGCCCTGCTGGGGGACAGTCACTGGAGGGGAACTCCACCGCTCGCCTGGCGCTTTGGCATCGCCTGGGCCTTATCAGTGCCCTGAGCTGAGGCTCCCTGTGTGCATGGGGAGGTGCTGGGTTCCCAGAGCACCCCCAGCACCCAGCAGCACCTTTACCTGGTTGCAGGTAAACGTGGGCTTAACTGAGCCAACATAAAACCCACTTGCACAAGTATCTGCTTAAAGGCTTTTGTGTTTAGCAGCATCACCTGCCCAGAGCTCCCTCCCTGCTCCAGGGGACTCTTTTTTGGGGTCAGGAAAGGTGCCTGGCACCCTGAGGAAACCAGCCCTGTCTCACCCAGAGCCCAGGTGGGGGTCCCACCCTCGGAGCCAGGCTGGGGCAGCCCAGGGGGGCCCTCACAGCTCCCTGCCAGCTCGGGGGTAACCCACAGGGGCACGGCACGGCCCTGTGCCGTCGCGGCGAGTCAGCTGAGCTCCCGAGCAGGGCAGGAGGCCAGCGGGGATTTTCTTTGCCAAATTAGAGGTTAAGCGGAGATGGGAGCTCGGTGGGATCCAGGAGGCACCGGCTTCCCCATCTGCCTCTGTGTGACCCTGCAGCTGCAGCTGCCCCCCTGCCTGTGTCCCCCCCTCTCTTTCCTAGGGCTTTTAGGAGAGGGATGTCCAGGGCACCCCCATGCTCTGCCCTGCCTCAGTGTCTCCTCTGACCCATGCCCAGTATAACCCAGCAAAGCTCATCACACCCAAACCCCCCCTTGCCACCAGCCTGGCACCCTCATTCCTCTCTCCGCCACACTGCTCAGAGGCAGCGCAAGCCGTGCCGATGCAGAGGAACAAGGGGAGGAAAAAAAAGAAGGAAAACCAGCAGGGAGATATTTGAATCCAGTCCCACCAGCAGCTGAAACGTTCCTGCGCTGTGCTGGAAGGTTTTGTCTCTGGCTGGGGTTCAGGGAGCAGCTTTACAACAGCTGGGAAGGGGGCAGGGAGGGGGACTCTCGTGTGCTCCAGGTTTTGCTGTGTGTTTTCTGACACATGTGCTGAGCTCAACTCCTGATAAGCCACTCAGCCACCAGCAGCCCAGCCTGCTCCGCTTTCCCCTCCCTGAGCCAAGGCTTTGGCTCCCAGGAGGGTCCGGCTCTGTGTGAACCCCCAGGGAGGGATCGGGCGGCTCTTCCTGAGGACCAAGTGCCACTGTGACCCATCTGGGCATCTGAGTCCCAGCAAGGCCCTGTCCCACAGCCCTGCCGGCAGTGACTGGCTCTGGGAAGACTGCTGGAAGTGACTGGCCCTGAGGGACCCACCTGTGTCTGCCAACCTCTGGCACTTGTGGCCAGGGCTGGGCCTGCGAGGAGCCCTGGGCAGGCACATGAGGCTGGGGTGCAGGCAGGGAATGGGTGCAGGCAGGGGAAGGGTGCAGGCAGGGGAAGGGTGCAGGCAGGGAATGGGTGCAGGCAGGGAATGGGTGCAGGCTGGGAATGGGTGCAGGCTGGGAATGGGTGCGGGCAGGGAATGGGTGCAGGCAGGGAATGGGTGCAGGCTGGGAACGGGTGCAGGCTGGGAATGGGTGCAGGCTGGGAATGGGTGCAGGCAGGGAATGGGTGCGGGCAGGGAATGGGTGCGGGCAGGGAATGGGTGCAGGCTGGGAATGGGTGTGGGCAGGGAATGGGTGCGGGCAGGGAATGGGTGCAGGCTGGGAATGGGTGCAGGCAGGGCAGCTCGAGGCAGGCGGTTCCAGAGGGCTGGGCTGGATGTGGTGCAGGGGGCCTGGCCATGCGGAGCGATGACCTTGGTGCCTCTGCCCCTCCACACGGCATGTGCTGCTCCGTGGGGAGTGATTTAATGTGGGGAGTTTCTGACCCCTGCTCTCCCCTCGCTAGGCTGCTTTGGGGCTTTGTCCTTGTCCCTCTTTCTGCTCCCAGCTGGTGCAAAGTGCAGACAGGGAAACCGGAATAGGTGCAGGAGGGGAAAAGGCCTTGCAGGGACCACACAGGTTTAATGGCAGCATGAAAGACAGATGGTGTTGCTGGGGCTCCTGGGGCTGAGCCTCAAAGCTACCAGCAAATTCACAGGAAGGGAGGAGGGTAGCAAAGGGCTCATGGGTCCCCTTTGTGCACCAGCACCCAAGGGCGCTCACCCAGCACAAGCAAAGGTCTCTGCTTCTCCACTGAGCCTGTGTCCCTGTCCATCCTCGTCTTTCTGCGCTGGCTCAAGGAGATGTGAATGGCCCCTCCGTGCTCCGCCAGAGGTGCTTTGGACAGCAGCACCCTCAGCTATGCCAGGCAGCTCCCCCAGGGCAGCCCCCCTGTGGGCAAGGGGATGACAAGTGCCCATGTGGCTGGGGGTGCTGCAGCCCCTTCCCACTGTGCTTGCGGGTCTCCCCAGCAGCCGCAGCCCCGTGTCCTCCCCACTAACTCAACAGCTCGTCTCTTACCTAGGTACTGCCCTTTGCCTTCGCGGAAGGGGGGTCCCAGGGGTCCCTTCACCATGGGCTGCATGTACTTCACTTGTGCGTAGCCAGCCGCGCCGCCTCCCGCTGCCGAGCGAAGGCCGATCACCATCCCCAGCACCACCAGCAGCGCCGCGGCGTCCGGCAGCATCCTGCTCCCACTGCTCCTGCGGACAAAGCGACAGTGAGAGCGGGCACCCGCGGCCCCCGTCTGTGCCCTCAGCATCCAGGACCCCCCATGTGCTCCCTCCATCCTGTGAGTATCAGCCGGGAACCTGGGAAGGATCCCAGTGGGAGTGGGGCTGCCTCAAATTTGCCTTTTTCTGTCCACCAGCACCAGCTGGGAGATGTGCAACAAACAGAGGGTTTATGAGCAATAACTAATGACAGGCACCCGGCGGAGCCTTTCAGAGGCTGTCCCAGCACCTCTCTGGCTGGGCTTATGCCAATGTCAGGCTTCCCTTATATATTTTTACCATCTATAAGAAGAGAGGAGAAAAAGGCAGCATGAAACCTACAGCCTGCTGAGCTGAGTGTTGCCATTGCGTCCCTCAAGGGTCTCTAAGAAAAGCTGTGCCCGCTCTGGCCGTGGCTCCCACAGGCAGCTCGAGCTGCCCTGGCCGAGCCCTGCCCACCCCGGGAGTGGCTGGGTGGGTGCTGCGTCTCCCGTGGGGCGCTGGACCAGAACCGTGATGTTGGAGCCTGGGACTCGCTGTGTTTGTGGCTCAACCGCGGCGCTTTGCGGGCAGCGAGGGGATCTCGCTCCCAGGGCACGGGCCAGGAAAGCCCAGGGCAGGGCTGCAGCGCCTGGGAGCAGCAGCCTCTGCCTTAAGTGCCTGTTTATTTAAAATAAATGCTCTCTATAAATAAACTTCTCCTCTAGCAACTTTTTCTGGGCCAGCTCCACGCGCGGGGCCGCAAACAGATTGATTCGCAAAGAACGTTTATTTTCGGAAGCTTAAACAACACGTGATGCCAAAGAGCTTTGCTGATTTTCCTCCTCCTCGCAATAATTGACCCGTGGTGGTTATTAATGAGAATTAAGCTCCCTGCCTCTCCCACTGGGGAGCAGGGGCAGGGCTGCTGCGCACAGGGACCTCATTGGAATTTCCTGAATTGCTTTTGCTGAAGCAGAAGGGGGGAAAAAAAAAAAGTGTCATCCTGAAAAAAAAAATCCAACCCCCCAAAATCCCCCAAATTTAAAGAAAATTAAGTTAAGTAAAAGGAAGGGGGAGCCCGGGCGCAGCGTTGCTCCTGATGCTACAAGTGCTCGGCAGGTTGTCGGACGTCTCAGTGATGCGGTGGCTCTGAGCGCTGCCCGGTAAATGCCCACGGAGCAGGGCCCCTTGTGCCCCCCACACTGCACCCGGGGTTGGAGGGGGCGGGGGCGGCTCTGCCGCTCGTGGCACAACAGAGCCCAGACCCCAGGAGGATGCAGGAGGCCGGTGGGAGAGGAGCTCAGCTCTGCCCATCCCGCCACAGCCGGCGGGGCCGGTGCGGTGCCAAACCCACCGCGGCACCCACCGGTGAGGCCGCAGCCGAGCTCCAGCTCGGGTGGGACAGGCAGGGACACGCGTGACAGCCGCCGTCGGCCTCCTTGGCGGCGCGGAGAGGGCCCTGCCCGCGTGATTGTTTTTCTGTCTTCGGGGTCGAGAAGAGGAACGCTTATTTTTATGAAGCATTATTTTACAAGGATTTGTTTAAGGGAAAAAGAATCCCATTTTAAGGGATTGCAGCTGTAAAAATACAGTTTCTGCTAAATAAAAGAGGAGAACAAACCCCTGAATCAGCTATTTATTTGTTTTCCTTACCTGGTATGACCCCTGTGCCTTCATCTCTAACTCCCTCCCTTCCCAGCTCTCTTCCCCACCTGGGCTTTAGTCCCCTCTGCTCGTCCCTTGCTGGGCTGTTCTCACGGGATGCTGCTCAGGGCTCCAATGAGCCCCCGCCACGCGAGCAGCACCCTGGGGCTGCTCAGCCCCTTGCTGCTGGGTGCCATGGAGCGTTTGCAAATGTCCCCCAGTCCTTCTGCAAGACCTCAGCTGTTGGAGAGACACGGCACTGGAGCCAGGGGAAAGGGAGAGGGAGGACAAGATGATGCTTTGGCTCCAGAGGCGGTTTCGCTGGGGGCTGGGTGCGGAATCGAGTTCCCTGCTCCACGAGAGGTGGGCGCTTGTAACCTGGCACCTCCAGGCATGGGCTCAGCTCCTGCTCCAAACAGGTCTTTCCACCTGCCCCTGCTCTCCCAGGGGGCTGTGGAGGCAACAGGGAGGTCTGGCCTGAGCCCCCCAGGCGCACGTCTCCATCCCTCAAGGAAAAGGGGTCTCTGGTGCTTTGCCATTTCCCGCGGTGGTGCCCGGCACCGGGGCAGGAGGCCTCACGTTACCCGGGCTCTCCAGGCGGTGAGTTAATAAGAATAAAATGGAAACATCTGGAGCCTCATATGATGGATAAAGTGTGCACGACGTGTCTGTGAAGAGGCTCTTTCATGCCTGAAATCTCCTACGTTATGAAATGATAATTAATCACAATGACCAGCCGCACAACGTTCTCGTCTCCCAGGGCAGGTTGCAAACCTCAGATGGTTCACGCTGCAGGTCGGGCCACTGCGCCCGTGATGGCTACGGCCGGGTGTCGCCTGCCCATTCTCCTGCGGGACTGGGACCTGCTCCAGTACAGCCAGCAGGCATCCCAGGGAGGAGTCACTTCTTCCCACCTGGAGCTCACAGGTGCAGCTCCTCTTGGCCCCAGTGCTGTGGGATGAGGCTCATCCTGCTCTTGTTGCTTGCGCGCTGTGACCGGCTCCTGGGTACGGCGATGCACCCTTGGGCTGGGCAGCACGGCCAGCTGGGCTGTTGACCTTCGGGTGCAGCTCCAGCCCCCCCAGCACAGTCTGGTAGTTCAACCCCAGCTGTTTGTTGCAGAAAAGCCAAGTCCAGCAGGAGCAGCCGAGCCAGGAGAGTTCATGCTGGGGGAGCAAGCGCTTGAGGGGTCCCCGAGGTGGCTGCTGGCGCAGGGACGGGGCTCAGCAGCACCGCGCTGCTCGGCTCCAGGGGGAGCGGGGGCCCGACCCGACTGCAGCCGGTGCGTCGGCGCGGCACAGAGACCCTTGGCGTGGCTTCAGAGCCGGCCGCCGCCGCGCAGGCTGTGCAAGTGTCTGCTCCCCTGGCAGTCGGTGAGCAGACGTGTTAAAAACCCCTGGCACGCAATGAAAGCTCCGGGAGAGGGAAAAAAAATCTCACACTTAAAGCATGAGAAAGTAGACAAGAAATGTCACCTTGTTCTCGAAAAAGTGCGAGGGCTTGGGCAGCTGGAGCCCACGCCGCCCCCGTCGCTCCAGAAACAGTCTATGGCTTGTACTGCTCGGCCTGGTGAGCTCCCGGCAAGCTCCCGGTGTGCTCTCGGCACGCTCCCGGCACACAGCTCCCCACTGTTCCCAGCAGAAGGGGGATCCTGCTGCCCCGCACCGAGCCCCTCTCCCCACAGCATCCACGTCAATACTCCTGAGCACGGCTCTGCCCACAGACTGGGCGACCTTCCTGCAAGCAACGCAGCCGCGCGCTTCCCTTGTGCACACAACCGGGGGCTTGTTCGCTGAGCTGCAGCTGATTTATGGCCCCTGTTATTTAAATATTAATGATGGGCCTGGCAGGCAGGCACCACGCCTGCTCCCTTCAAGGCTAATTATTTTCTGAGTCAATATATGTGATCCACGGGGGATCCGCGATTGCGGTTGAAGGTCAGTAAAATGGAGAACTTGTTTAAACCCAGCAGTAAAAGCATGATGGGTGCGGGGTGTGCTGTGTTGCTCACTGGCCCTCGCCCCAGCTCCATCCCCGCCTCACACCCGGGGCCACGCCAGCCCCCACGGAGGTTCACTGGGGTGCGGGGATGAGCCAGGATGGGGCCTTCGATGCGCTTCAGCTGCTCACCCATACTCAGTGTCGTGCTCCATCCCCATCCCGTGTTGCAGCACCGGGAGCACTGCGTGCAGGCACCACCTCTGAAAACCATGGCAGAGGCTCGCCCTGGGCTGTGGCGAGCAGCTGTGAGCAGCAGCGAGCTCCTTGCACACTTGCCCGGCTTGGGTGGACGCGGCAAGAAAACACCAAGAAAGCAGCCGGCGCGTGTGGGTGGGCTGGAGCAGCGTGGGTTTGGACGCCGTCGTGTCCCATCGAGCCGCTCCATCCTCCGGTCATTTGCAATGAAAAATAAAGCAGGGAGGTTTTCCAAGCCCAACACAGGGCTGGACTGGCTCCAGCGGGAGGTAGATGATCTGCTTTGTGCTACACATGCTTTAAAAATAATAATAAAACAAGTCAAAAACGAAAAGTGAGCTATTGAAAGGGAGAGTGAACACGTTGTTTCTGTAGGCTGGGCTGCTAAAGCCAAAGGCATCAGGCAGCAGCTCGGCCGAGCAGCGCCCAAGTGTGCAGGGAGAGTCTTGGCATGAGCTGGCCCTTCAGTGCATGACACTCAATCCGATCCAAAAAGCTGCTGAACGCACCACACGGCCCCGGAGCCTCGCCCGCCCGTCAGCCCAGGGAACAAGAAAACATTTTCCTTGACGAAAGAAAAACATCCCAGCCCATCTTCAGGCAGCCTCCTGGCACCCCTGCAGCGCCCGCGCCTGGCCCCCGCGCCCAGCAGGATGGGCACAGCTTGGCACAGCTCGGCACAGCACGGCACAGAAGGGCATGGCATGGCACAGAACAGCATGGCACGGCACAGCGCAGCATGGCGCAGCACAGCATGGCACATCGCTCTGCAGCTCAGCCTGCAGTGCCCTCAGCCCAGCTCGCTGCGGGTGGTGCCTGCGCCCATCGTCTGGCTCCGGTCCAGGAAGGGGCTGCAGCCAAATTAACTCCAAAGCAGGGAGCTCTGTGTTAATTAACTCCCGCTGCGTCAGCAGCTGCTGCGGAGGTGGGCGGAGGTGGAGGGCTGAAGGAAAGGCCACAGGCTGAGCCACTCTTGGTAGCCATGGACCATCTGGCATGTGCCAAGCTCAGGGCACCCATGGCCGTGCCAGGGTGGAGGGGAGGAGCCTGGGGCTGGGTGCCCACCAAGAAGCTGTGGCATGCTGGGCTCTGCTCACCCCACCAGCCATAAAGCAGCTGGTTTGCAGGTGGCTGCAAAACCAACCTGGGTGCCTCTCCCTGTCTCGACAGCTCCTGACACACCTGAGCCACCTGCGATGCACAGAGAGACTGCGGGAACCGCTCCCTGCCCCACCGCATGTCAGGGTCAGGCTGGCAGCGGGGCCACAGCAGGGCACGCTGCCCTTGGTACACGCTGCCCAGAGCCCAGGGTCCAGAGATGGTGCTGACAGGGTTGGTGCTGCTGCTTGATCCTGCAGCCACCGGGTCAGGGCTCAGCTAAGGCGGATTAATGACCCTCCGCGTGTGAGTGCCGGGAGCGCAGCGAGGCGGGAGTTGCCGCAGGTCACAGCTCAGGGCTTAATCCCTCACCTCCAGCTGTCAAAACTCCTCTGCCGAGCGCAGGAGAGCCTCGGCTGATCGCTGCCGACGTGCCCGGAGCTGAGGGTGCCCATGGGGGCGAAGCCATCCCTGTGGAATGGTGGGCACCGCAACCTGGGCGTTTGGAGACCTGGACAGAGACCTCCAGATCTGCACCGGCTTGGACCCAGGTCTGGCTGCAAAACCCTGTCCCGAAGCTGCAGAAACATTGGATTTCTGTGCAGGGCATGAGGGTCAGCCCTGCTCACCTCATCCGCTTACTGAAATACGGCTGGGATGTCCCCCAAGGTGTATGTGGAGGTGAGTGAGAACCAAGGCACCCCCCCGATGGAGGATTTCTGTGCCCCAAGCTCCCCAGTCCTGTGTCGTTCCCCCCGCCAGCCTCAGCTCCACCGAAATACCAGACTGCACAGCATTAATAGCAGGGTTGCCTGCCAGGTGCATAGTTTGACCAGTCGGCTCACACATGCCAAACCACAGGTATTTTATGAGACGTTTCCTGTTATGAAGACATTTTTGTGGGGATTCATTTTTTTCTTCCCTTCTTCCCCTCTCCTCCTCCTCCTCCTCCTGGTGGGATGGTGGCCTGCCCAGGGGGCAGCAGTGACACTGTCCCTTAGAGCCAAATGATAGAGCAGAGCAAGAGCCGAGTGCCAGAGCCAGGGTGTGCAGCGAGAACAGTGGTGCTGGAGGGTCTCATCCCCTTTGCTGTGCTGGCAGCTGCTGGGCAGGGTCTGGAGCCCCTCTCATAGGGTCTGGGCAGGGTCTGTGGCAGGGTCCAAATTGCCACGTGAACCCTGTCTCATTCCATGACCTGAGCACAGCCTCTTGTGCCTGGATCCTGGTGCGAGACATGCCCAGACACCCCCGGGAGGGACAGGGGCTGGCAGCCCCAGCAAGCCGCAGGAGCTTCAGGGCAGCCAGAGCAGCCCAGCTCCAGGGACACATCAGCTCTGGTGGGAAGCAGACGGTGTTTACCCAGGGCCCGCGGGTCAGACGCCGCTTTGCCCTCGCAGCTCCTGCGCAGCAGCAGCGTTTTCTAACGCAATGGGTATTTTGCAAAGAAATCTGCTAAGCTTGGAGGGACCCGCAGAGAGCGATTCCCATCTCGGAGAATTCATGGGCAAGTGGCCATCAACCACAGACATTTAAACTTCCAGCCTCGTGCTGGGGTCACCAGCTTAATTACAATGAGCTGTGGTCCAGACTGGAGCCTTCTGGGGCAGGGGTGCTCTGAGTGGCCAGGGCAGCTCACTCAGGGCGCTGCTGCTGGGACATGTGGGGCAGGGCTGCCCAAGACCTCCTGTGTCCCCATCCCCGCTGTCCCTGCCGATGGAGGGGTGATGGAGCTTCTGGAGCCTGTTGCACCTGCACCAGCATCACAGGGGGATGTGGCTTCTGTGACGAGTGACCGCAGGGACACTTTGGCTGCTCCAGCCCCTGCCCTGTGCCCCATGGGAAAGGAACCCCTGCGAAGGGGCATGCGGGTGATCGAGGAGCAGTGGGAGCCCATAACAGCTCTAGGGCAGCTGTGGCTGTGGGGAGCTGCTGGCGAGGTCAGGAGCCCTGCAGTGGCTTCCAGGCTCACGTGGGAGGAGCTTGCCCTAAGCAGGGCATCTCTTCCCTTCTCTCCGAGGCTCCCAGGACATGCACAGCAGCTTTTTCAGCCACTTCCTCGGCACGTGACAATCCATCACGGGGGGGAAATTTGTTGCTGGGGATGGGGGAGGCCAGAAATGCCCCAGCTGCTGAGAGCAAACAGGGGGAGAGGCCTCATCTGAACCCATGGACAATCATTCCTCCGTGGATCAGGCTCTAAGAAGCAAGCGGCTGCTCTGCAGGACCTGTCCATGTGCATGTGACTGTGTCCAGGACCTTCTCCTGCCCCAGAGCCCAACGCTGCCGTCCCCGCCCCGATGCCGTTGTTTGCCTGGGCTGGGCACCACCGCTCCTCGCCAGCGCTGCCCTGCTCTGCTCTCCTGGCTGCCCAGATGTGATGGCAAATTTGTGAGCTGCTGCAAAAACTTCTTGTGTGTGAAACGCTGAGGAACAGAACCCCAGCAACACCTCCTCCAGCGAGCCTGGCTGCCCAGGATGGGAACCAGCCTCACAGTGTTTATCCTAACAGTCATTTTATTTTAATGTCAGGGGTTGAAATCCTGTCTCCCTGGTTTTGCCAGGTCCTTTGATCTCCATTTCCTCTCCTTTTCCAGGTTTTTAACAGCACCCCCAGGTGAGCCTGCCTGTGCCTGGCTGCTGCCCATGCTGCAGCCTGCTCAGCCAGGCAGCCCACGCTCCAGCAGTTGCCCCAGCTCCCACACCCCCCCTGCAAAGAAAGCCCCTCTGTGGTAATACACTGGTAGCTTTGCCCTCAGAGCAGCATTTCCTTGGGGCTTCAGCATTTAGGGGTAACCTCAGAGACCATCTTCTGGCAACCAACTGTGCAACACCCCAGGGAGGGCACCCCTGACTGCACCAGCCGCCCCCCGATCCACTGAAAACCCTCCTGGTACAACTGCTCATTGGCTGCCACCCGGTCACAGCCCTGGGGAAAGGGTCGTCCCTGTGCCTCTGCACAATGGCGTGGCCACAGGTGATGGGGACGTGCCCCAGAGCGGTGCTGGGGCCCTAGGGGTCAACCTGGGCAGGTGCTGTGCCGCTGGTGGGGTCTGGGCACCGGGTCCCCCTTGCTGCCGTGTCTCCGAGTCGGCCTCCACGCCGCTTCTGGGGTTAGCAAGGGGAAAATATTGTTTATGCTTCTCTAATATCTGCCTTCTGTTTTGCATTTGCTGTTTCTTCAAAGATAGGAGCCGCCTCTGCCAAGATTCCTGAGGAGATATCCTCAGCAATGCCGACCACGCTCCCCACCGCACTCAAAGAAAACAAATGTCAGGCCAAGGATTGATATGAAATAGTTTAAAAATGAGAAAAAGCTGCCTTAGAGCTAGGTTTACATTAAAATAAATTTCAGGAGCGGGCGTCTGGGCTGCGTCCCTCCCCGGCGCGGGGGCGCGGGGGGATAGGGTTACCTGCCGGGGTGGGACACCGGCCCTGCCCGCTCGCCCGCACCCCGCGGCACATGGTCCGGCACCGGCTGCTCCCTGACTGCGCCGCGGGGGGCTCGCTAGGGAGAGACGCTGCTGAGGAGTGGGGGCTGGAACCCTCAGGCTGGCAGGGCCCCTCACCTCCCCTGCCCTCTGCATGCAGGGGGCTGTCAGGGGGTCAAAGCATGTGATTTTGCTGCACTCCCAATTAGCCCAGTAAGGAAAATGAGCGGCTGGTTCTCTTTGGATAGCGGGGGCTCGCGGCAGAACTCTCATCCCCCACTGCTGCAACCTGAACCCTCCCCATCCTGCTGCCCCAAGCGCCCCATCCCATGCTCATCCTGTCCCCATCGCCATCCCTGTTCTCCTCCCCATCCCTATCCATTCCATCCCCATCCCCAGCTGCCCCTGGGGCCAGGCACCATAACAGAGCTTTTCTGGCACGGCAGCAGCATCGAGCCACTCACACGTATTCACACCCCGGCGAGGGGACGGTGCACACGCTTCCCAGGCAGCGTTTTAGTTTATGTTATTTAATTTAATTTAATTTATGTGAGCTGGTGCGAGACCCCAGTGAGCCTGAGGTGTTCAGTGGAAACTCTGACAAGACGCTCCCATAAACCGCGCTGGCCCCGCGCTGCCGGCTTGGGTTTCAGATTCTCCCCCGCGCTCTGTAAGGACCGTTTTGGCGGGGCTGGCGCTGCGGTGGGTGCGGAGCCGCTGCAAGGCTGTGCTCCCCGGGCACTGGGCACCGTGGGGCACTGGGTACAGATCCCAGCACCACTCCGGCTGCCAGCAGCCCCCGCGCCGCCCCCGGCACGTGCATTCCCGCTGGGACGGATGCGGGCTGTATAAAATCAAGCTGATTTTTTCCCAGAATTTTGTTTGGAAAAAATGTGCCCGACGCTGTCACAAGATGTTTCAACATCGCTGAATCAGCTGCTTTGATTTTTCAGTTTGAAATTTTTATATATATATTTATTCTTTTTCTTTTCCAGTTTCCACATTTCCTTTGTCTCGGAGCCGAAAGCCTCACAGGGAATTCCAGTGGCCCCACTTTCCTGGGGATGATGCCAAACCCCCTTTCTCCCCGAGCCCTGTGGCAGAGGCAGCAGCAAGTCCCATGGGGCAGCTCTGCTCCCCTCCTCCCCTGAGCTTCCCGGATCTCGGCCAGCCGGGTGCCGTGTCCCAGGGAACACAGGGAGCCACTCACCATTCCCTCATGCAACATCCCTGTTTGGCATAAACAAAGAGCTTCCAACCCCAAGCGATGCCAACGTGCTGCTACCCGAAGCCATCATCTCATTACCAGGCTCCTAATTTCCAGTGCAATCAAGTATCTCGGTTAATTTGCTTTAAAGGGCTTCAGATTCCCCTTGTCTGCACCTGGCTGGACCTCTGCGCCCACAAACCACGTTCATCTCCTGCTGCTTCTGCCATCCCCACATCCCCAGGTCCCCACATCCCTGTGTCCCTGCAGCATCCTGGGTGCACGTTTTGCTGGAGGACGGGACGGAGCCAGTAGCGGTGCCGGCACAGGGCCCTGTCCCAGGAGCACTGGGGTGCAAAGCCAGGGACCGACACAGGGGGAATGGTGAGGGCTGTGGTGGCCACTGTAGCTGGCTGAGCTGGGTGCTGAGAGGAGGCCAAGGGACACACTTATTACAAAACCTTTTGTTTAGGCTTCAAGCTGGAAAAACATTCAGCTCCTCTTTTCCAGGCAGATTTTTCCTCTGGGCTGTGTCATATGGGAACTTCCATCCCCACTCCAGATCCACTGCCCAAAGAGGGTCTCATCCTGCCCAAGGCCCTGCAGGCTGGCGGTGGCATGGTGCTGACCCTGGCAAGGGTCCCCTGCATGGGGACATGCCATGGTTTGGGCACAGGCACCAGGAGGCTGCCATGGCACTCGGGAGGGGACTGGGACCTGTTCCCACACAGAACAGACCCCAACACTGATCCCGCTTGTCCCCCTGAGCTGGGGAGTAGAACTGGGGAGCAGACCCAGACCCAGGGAGCAGACCCTGACCCAAGGAGCAGACCCTGACCAGGGGCAAACACCAGCACATTGGTTGCTGCCTTCTAGGAACTGATGAGCATGTGGCAGCCCTGGCTCGGGCGGGTGCTGGGCATCTGCTGCGGGCGCCGCGCTGCCGCGGTCGCCTGCCATTCATGAGACTTCACATGTGGCCGTGAAACATGGGGAAAAAATTAAATCGACCTATTCATCCCATTTTTCTAGAGGACAATTATTTAAAAAAAAAAAAAAAAAGACAAAAAAGAGAAAAGAAACCCAAGAAATCCTTCAGCCTTCGACTCAGGAGCTATTGTGTGGGAATGGTGCAGGGCAAGGCTCTTGGAGGCACTGGTGGGGATGGGGGCAGCTGCGGGCAATGCCCCTGGTCCCTGCCCGGCAAGGGGTGACAGCCCGAGTGTCTGCACCAGGAGGCTGGTGGGACCCTCCCTGGGACAGGCAGCACCAGCCTCGCCGCTGCGACAGAAAGAGCCAGAACAAGCAGAGCTGGCCTGAAATCACAGGGAAGTCCTGGAGACATGTGAGGCTCTGGGGGGTCCCACCCCATCCCCAGCTGCTTGGCCAGGGCTCAGCCAGCCCCCGGCACATCTGTGGGGCGGCCGGGCTCCTGGGACCCTTCCTGCACAAGCCCACAGACATTTTCTGTTAAATTGCTGATTTCCAAAGGCTCGGCACGTTGAAATGCCAGGCCCTGGGTGGAATTTGGCAGGGACATGGTGGGACGATGGCTCTGGCCGTGGCTGGAAACCCCGCTGTCCACACCAGGGTCCGCGAGGCCACCATCACCTCCATCCCTTCCTGCGCTCTGCAGGCAGCGTCAAGTGGCAGCAGCCAGCACGAGGAGCCCTGGACAGGGTCCTGCCCCCACACTTGGTTCCTGGCACCATCTCCCACCTGATGCCAGGCTCCTTTTGTCAGGAGGTTACGGCTGCCCCCTCCCACGGCCCCCGCTGGGCTCTGCCAGGGCTGGACCATGGCCCTGGCCAGCCGGGCTTCCTCCCCCGGCAGAAAGCAAATGCTGCGCAAGGCCAGTGTCCCACGACCCCCGGCCACCCCTGCCTGGGCCCGGCCAGTGCTGTGGTGAAAATACAATGTTTGGCCATGCCAGGCATGGGACGTGAATTTGTGAAGCCGTCTGTCTCTCCCAGCTCTGCTCCATCAAACTGGAGCTGGCCAAGGGGCCCTGTCACCACAGTCAGCATCCCCTCTGAATGGTGCCTGGCACACACGGTGCCCCAGGGCTGCTCTGCTCCCCTTGTAGGAACGCAGCACCAGCCCCCCACCAGCACTGCCCCCCCATTTTCCACAGCACCATGCGCCTGTGCTGCCAGTGAGGTTTCCACAGGCACCCAGCCCCTGCAGCAGACCCATCCCTGGGCATGGCAGGGCACTGCTGCCCAGTCCTGGGGATCCCTCCTTGCTGGGGGACAGCCAGCTCTGGGGACACGTCCCACTGGGAGGCTGGCGGGGGCAGAGGTGCATCCTGGCTGGCCAGGGCAGCCTGTCCCAGTGCTGCAGGAGTGGCAGGTGCCCACCCAGCGGGGAAGGGACCCCCAGGGGCTGCTGTGCCAGGGTGGCTGGGATGGGAGGCAGGGAGCTGGGTGGGCCCTGTTCCCAGACCCAGCCCGAGGCTGCCTCTTTGAGGATCCCGGCCACGCGCGCCTTGGCGGGGCAGCAGGACTATTTCGGGAGCTTTCAGCACCACCCAGAGAGGTGTCCGATGCTTTTATTTATAAACCCACTGGCTCCTGCCCAGCTCCAGCCGCTCGCATGCAGGAAAAAGCCCAACGGAGCCAAGACAAACAGAGCCAGCAGCATCCCCGCACGGCAGGAGGTAACGCCGCGCGGGCCAAGGATGCTCCAGCTGAAGTGCCCGTCTCCGGGCTGCCCGGCGGGATGGACAAGCCCTGGCACCACGGCCTCGGGTTGGGCTCCCCCAGCACGAGGCTGCAGCTACGTCTGCACAGCTGCCCTGGGCAGACCCACGTGTGCCGGGGCTGCCGTGGAGCAGGTATGGGGCTACCACCAGGACCCTGTGTGCTGCTCCCAGCACAGCCACTCCACTGGGACAGTCGGACCCACTCATGGTCAGGGATGCTGAAGGGGGAGTACCTTAAATGCCAGCTGGGGGCAGAGCCCTTGTGCCCCAAGGCAGAGGGATACAAAACCCACAGCTCCTGCCGAGCTGAGATGGTGAGAGGTGAGGATGAGGGTCCAGCCCCATCAGAGGGGACAAAGGGGCTGCCCCACAGATGGGATCCCCCCTGGCTTCAGCCCCTGGCAGTGCGGCAACAATCATTTTATTGTCAGCCTGCTGCCAGGGACACGAGCGTGCCGGGGAATTCAACAAACCCGGCGCTTTCCGCCCGTCCCGGTGGCTTCCCCAGTCCAGGCTAATCCTGTGAGATGCTCAGTCAGCACAGCCCAGCCCTACAGCCAGCAAGGAGGGACAGCAGCTCCCGGCCCCCAGCCTCCCAGTACCCTCTGGGGGCAGAGGCACTGGGTAACGTGGCCCCAGCAGCTCCCATCGGGCCCAAGGTGGGAGCAGACAAAGGCACCACACGCGCCAGCTCCAGCTGCTCGTGGGGGCTCAGCTAATGGGGTCCATTTGCTGGGGAGTTCCTGGAATAACAAATTGTATCATCCAAAAAAGCAAAACCACAAAAGAGGATCGGCTTGCAGCCCAGCTCACAAAAGCCCCTTGTCTGGAGGCCCCCCCATGCCCCCCAATCTCCCGGAGAAAACTCAATTTAACCAAAATAAACAGCGCGCCCAGCCCTGCGCTCTCACGCTCTGCCCAACAAACCGCGGAGCGACGTGGGCTAAACCTGGCACCGCAGCTGGCAAACCCCACCGCCCGGCTCGCCATGTGCCCGAGGCATCCCCGCCGGCCCTGGCTGTTCGGCCACGCGGTGCCGGAGAGCTGCTGACCTCTCTTTCTCGGGAGCTTTGTCTAACCAGCAAAAACGTGCCGCTCGGTGCCAGCCAGTGCCTGGCAGGGCTGCCAGCCCACCCTGCGCTGGTGCATGTCCCACGTCCCGCTGCCTGCGGGTCAGCCGAGGGGAAGGGCAGCCCTGGCTCCTGCACGGCTTACGCAGCAACAGGGAAGAGCGAGCCATGGACTTCCCTGCAGTGGGATGAAAGCTGAGGTTTGACACCTGCTAAACTCTCTAATCCTCCTCCTGCTCCTTGCTATCAGCTCTCCAGCAGGCTCGGAGCCCACCAGCCAGGGGAGGCAGACACAGCCAGTGAGCCTTTGGAAGCACCGGTGAGTGCAGCCGGGAGCGATCCCAGCCTGGCGGCAGGACCAGCCAAGCCAGACCCATCAGCTACTTTTGGTTTCTGAATCCCACGGGCACATCCCATGCCTGCGCTCACAGCCGGACACCCAAGGGCACTGGGGAAGCACACCCACGGTCACCAGCACCCATTTGCACCCTAAGAGGACACGTTACAGAAGGTGCCCACCTGGGTCCTGTCCCGGGAAGCTGCAAGAGTTGGAAATGTCTGATGGGAGGAGAGTCAAACTCCTTCCCAGCAGGGCTGCCCTGCAAAATAGTGAGATTCTGGGCTGTTCCCTGACCCCAGGAAGCAAACCCCATCCTATGCCAAGGGTCCCCCAGGAACTGGACCCGCATGGGTCTTGCTCTTGGGAAGGTGCTTCCTGCCATGCCTCCAGCAGCCCAGCAGTGAGGTGGACAGAGCTTTGCTTCTCCCACAGCCCTGGTCTTCACTCCTTCATGTGCAGGGCAGGAGTGTCAGCTGCCAGCCCCCGTCCAGGAGCACCACACCAGCTCCCAGCTGCAAAACTTGCTTGAATTCTTTGCAGCCTGTCACCTGAGCAAGGCTGCTTGGGATTCAGGCCAGGTTTCATCCCTGCACTGGCTGCCACCAGCCAGGGGACTCAAAGAGACAATTTGTGACACCCCATCCCACCCGTGCAGGACACCACATTCTGCAGCACATGGGCACTGAGCTGGCAAGTGGCCACGCTGGCATTCAGAGATAAAAACCTTTGGGGATAAATATTCCTGAACTCCCACATCCCCTGGGAGCACCAGACAGGAGGGGGCTGCCAGCAACCAGGACAGTCACTCCAGCATCTCCTCCTTCCCAGCTGGAAGCCCGGAGCAAGCTGAGGCCAGCACAGCTCCGTACCACGGGCGACCCCACCGGCACGGCCCATCTGCCGCAGGTAATTCACCGCCTGCCCGGCAGCGCTTTCGCTGCATTCCTGCCCTAAGTACCACGGATTTGCCGTGCTTTATGAAAAACGAGGAGAATGTTTTAAATGAAATTAATTCTTATAAACCCAAGATCTCATAAAAGTGCTGCCCGGGCACGGTTTGGCACGAGCCTGCTCTTGTTCGCTCTACTGCCCTTCCCCTGTGGTTGGAAAATACCGGGTTTGGTATAAAATAATTACAAACTCATCATACATCTCTGCTTAGAACTGCACGGAGGAGCTCTGGGGTCTCGTCCTAGCTCATAGCTTCTGTCCTGCCAGAACATCACACGTGGTCTTTAAGAAACAGCTACAGGAGGACATGTAATGGAAAAAGCATCGGTGGAGATGCTGAGCAGCAGCGAATGTGCCGTGGCTGGAGGAGCAGCGCTGGAACCCTCAGCATCTCGCCCTGGGGCTGTGCCATGTGAGCCAGCACTGGTGCAGCGCAGCATGGCGCAGTGGTTGGCATGGACAAGGTCCATTTGTGGCCTGGTTTGTGGTCTGCTCTGGATGCCTGAGCTGTTTGCCCTGAGGGACTGCAGTCTCTGCCCATCAGCCTGACCCCCTCGGGGCCCAAAGCATCTGAAATTAAAGGCAAAGACAAACGTATCACCACTGTAATCCAAACCCAGGACCTTTGGGGATCTGCCTGTGGGCTGTGAGTGCCAAAGTGGCAATATCAGGAAATATGAAGAAATAGCAATAAAAGTAGCTTGTCTCTCTGCGCTGGCTGGCTGGCTTACAGGGCACCAGAAATACCTTCCTGCAGTCACTGACAACACAGGTTTGAAGCTGAAATTCTGCTTCTCTGGCAAAACCCCACACATTTAACCCCGGTGGGCACCAGCAGTTCACCCGGTGGGTCTGGGAGCAGTGCACTGGGGAAAGCCGGGGGATTTCCCAGCCCCCCATGGCACACAAGCATGGGGGGAGTGTTGCTCTCAGCTGCTCACATGGAGAACATCACTGAGCACTGAGCAGAATGCAAGGGAGATAAGCGGCAAGTGTTGAAATTAAAGCTGCACTGAAAGCAAAGGAACTGTTGCAAGTCCCCTCCGTGCCAAGCCTCCTGTCACCTTATCGGTGCTCCCCTGAAGAAATGGCTGCGTTGTCCTGGCATTAAATGTTCTCTTGGTGATGATCCCTATCTCCTCCACTTCACCTGCAGCACCCGAATGCTCCAGCCCTGATGCACGCCCTGGATTCACACTCTCGCCCCTTGGAGCCGAATGTGGAGCAAAGCCAAAATCTGCAAAGCAAAAATGCAGCCAGAGCTTCCAAGTTTCGTGGTAAAACCACATGATTTTGATGGGAAGGCATAAATCAGTCCCAGGCTCTCTCAGCCTCCGGTAACTTCTTTAAACAAACCTCGTCTGAATTTTAGGGACTTGTAATGAAATCTGAAGGCAGGTGAATTGGCTGCAGGGTTTAAGCATCACTGCAAGTGTTGTGCACAGAGTGGATTCAGCTGCTCTGGATGGCCCCGATCCTTGGCTGAACGGGCTCAGCTCTCCCTTAAAGATGGGGCACAACCAAAGCACCTTCCACCTTGTGCAGGTGTCAGGTTCATGTCTCTTTGCCCAAGGACAGAAGAGCCCCGAGCACTGCTCCATCCCTGCAGCAGCACAGAGACCTTCCCAGCCCTGGTGGCACCAACAGGACCCCGACACAAGGAAACAGCCTCACAATGCAACAGGCAGGACCCCTCTGCCCTGCCCTGCCTGCAACTGGGGCACAGGAGGTTTTGCGGCAAAAAAGGGTAAATCCTCGAGTGGCTGCAGGGTCGGGGCAGCTGCGCGAGGTGGTCTGGCCGCAGGGTCTTGGGTTTCGGTACAGAACAAAGCGAAGGCTCTTATTTGGCTAATGTGCCTCCGAAGAAAGGCTGTATCCTTGTTTGCTCCCACTGCTGCATTGTCTGTGGATAAAGACAGGGGATAGATCTCATCTGATACCAGCAATTTCATCTCGTCCATCTGGACGGGGCTCTTTACAAGACCCCACTTTACAATTTAGATCCCTGGGAACTTGGAAGGCAGCAGTGAAACAAAACCCTCTGCAAGAACAATAAAGAGGCTCTCGGCGGCGGCCAGAGGGATCTGCAGGGCAGGCACAGGCAGTGCTGCAAGGTCCCAGGGGTCCGGCATTGCTGGGCCACTCGGGTTTGCAGCAGGTCTGCAGAAGTCTCCTGATTTGGGTTTTGGGATTCCTGGGGCCATGTCCTGCCCGGGGAAGACAGAGCTTGTGCTGGGAGCACTGCACTTCAATGCAAGAAATAGGGACTCATTTTTTTTGGGTGCAAAATACCTCGCCTCCATCTCTCTGCATCCACAGCAGGTGGACATCAAGATCATTGTCATCCTCCCTGGCTGCTTCTTGCCAAGTTCTGTCCTGGACAGAGGTGCCTGGAAGAGCCTCAGAGGACAAACATCTCCAGATGGGCCAGCGGGACAGGCTCGGCCCCAGGGAAGGTTGCAGAGACAAACCCCGGCTGCTCTGCAGATTTTGGCTGCAGTTTCTGCCTGTGATCTGCAGCTTTGCTCCATGAACTTGGCTGACACTGGGGCTGGGGACCGTACGAGCACTCTCCATTAACAGGCTGAGGGTACAGCAGAAGCCCTCAGGTAGCTGCCTTTGGCTACCTTTTTTTCCCAGCTCATTTTCAATAGCACCCCACTGGGTGCAGCACCCTGGCCAAGCTCAGAAGCTCTGCGAGGAGGCAGCAGCCAGTGGGAGCTGTGGGGTCCCTGGTGGGACGCTCCTGTGAGGACATGGTGGTAGAGGACAGAAGGTGGCTCTGGAGAAGGGTCCAGCTCCTGCAGCCGCTTGGGAGCAGCTGAGCGATGCCAGTGGGTGAGTCAGGCTCTGCAGAGCAGAGCAGAGTAGAGCAGAGCATCCCACCAGCACCCCAAGCCCGCACAGATGTTTCCCGGTGTGCTGCCATCCAGCCAGCCAGGAGGGCCCTTCTCGGATGGATCACATCACATTGCTTTGAAGTTCGCGGCGGACACGCAGGGTAATGCAGCCAAGAGCGGCCGGCCCCGGGGAAGAGGCCAGGCAGCCAGGGATGTGACTCAGGAATGGCTCCGGAGGCAAGGGGAAAAGGAAAAGTGGTTTATTATGTCTGTGCTGGCGTCCAAGTCACCATGCAGGGGAAGCAGCTAAGTCCTGACCAGGAGGGGAGAGCCTGAGGGAGCCAGAACCTCGGGGCATCACTCCTGGCTCTGCCCGCTGCCCCAGGAGCTCTGCTCCCGCTGGCTGGCTGGCGGACACGGCCAGGTCTCCAGCAGCACCCAGCCCCTCTTCCCAAAGTGTCCAGCCCCAGGAACCCCTGGGTGCAAAGGAGGGAGTGGGTGCAAGTCAGTGCCCCCCTCCACCTTTGTTAAGGTAGTTAATTAGCCTCTCTGATTAGCCAGTGACAGAGCATGTGGGGGAGCGGAGAGGCTCGGAGCCCAGTATGTGCCCAACAGAGCCACTGGCCTGCACCCTCTCCCACAGGGATGGGGCTGGGCGGGAGATACTGGGGGAAGACAAATGCAATTCAGTCTCTTTTTATCCCTCCCCCTCCTCATCTATTGGGTTTTATTGTCACAGACATTTTCTTTAGTGCCGGGGGATGGAAACTCTGCTCCTTCCTGGGCAGCGGACAAGCTGAAATAGGAGAGAATGAGAGAGGGAGTGTGTGAGGACAGGAAGGGACCGGCCCCGCACACCCTCTCCACTGGGGTTAATGCCTTTTGCAGGTGCCGTTGCCCAAATCCCCTCGGTCCACCATTCCCTGGCTCATGAGGAGCCCGGCTGCTGTGCGGCCATGGGGCCCAGGGCCTGCAGAGGCAGTTTTGTCACTCACATCACAGATCCCAAGAGCAGACAGAACATTAAAACCAGGCGTTTTTATCTCAACCTTCACAGGAAAGCCCGCGCTGCCCGCCAGCAGCCGAGCGCTCGGATGCACCACGCAGCGCCCGTGTCCCGTGATGGATCAGCTCTGAAAACAACACCCTCCTAATCTTCCTCCCCAGCAGCCATAAAACTGTCTTCCCAGTTCCTTCGGAGAGGATTTACAGCAGCTCAAAGCATCCCGGAGTGGCTGGCGAAGGCAAGAGCCCCCCCGAATGCTGGCCCTGCATGTGAGGCGATGCCCTTGCACCTCTCCACCCCCAGTCCCTCCACTTGATTTACCCCCAAACTAACGCTCCCTACTGCGGACTCGGCAGACCCCCAGAGCAGGTCAGGGCCCCTAGAGCTGTGCTTGACCCCCAGAGCCTCTCACTGAGGTGTCAGCCAGGCCAGCACAGGCAGCCCCCCGATAAGGCAAACCCCCAAAGGATTTTCTTGGTGCTGGAACACGCAGAGCCGTGGCAGAGCAGCTGAGGGAGGGGGCACCCACTTGTGCCTGGCATGTGAAGTGTCCTGCAGAGAGGTTGGGACACTCGCACAGCCCATCCCTTCGCTGGGCTTGTTCACGGCCCCTTGATGGGGGACAGATGGGGCAGGGCTCTGCCCAACTGGGACAACTTGCCTGCAGCTTTGGTCACAGCCTCAGTGACCACTCCATGAGTGGTGAAACACAATAGGCAGCATCTCACCCAGGCCCAGGCTCACTGAGCTGCTTTCCAGCCCCAGGACCTTTCTAAGTGATTGAACCACGGGGGTCTGAACGCCTGTGGGATTGAGTGCTGGGGGCTGCCCTGTGACCCCCGAGCACAGCCTGTGCCAGGCCCCTCCTGGGGACTGAGAAAGCACCGAGAAACACTTCCAGTGCTGAGTAGTGGGAGCCAGAGGGCTGCCCCTGCGCTCCCCCCCGCACCGTATCCAACTGGGAAACCGAAAACCTGACACAAGGCGAGCAGTGCTGAGCCCCTGCCAAGAGCCACGGACAGAAATATCCTTGATTTCACCAAGGTGTGAATAACTTTTGACACTTCTAGGGCTTATTGCCTTAAAAAAAAATCCCCCAGCAGTCCCCATTCACACTCCACAGGACTGTGTTTCATATGAATGGAATATATGAATCACTGTAAAGAATTTAAATGCTTCCCTGTACAAAGAAAAGCTCCCTCCCCGCCTCTGCTCTTGCGGCCGGGCTCCGCACAGCCTAAAACAAAGGCATGGCAGGAGACGGGGACAAATCCCCCTCCCCAAACCGCTGCTTCTGCAGGGCAGCTCGGTGGCCAGGGGCAGGCCGGGAGCATCTGGAACAGAGCCTGGCACCCTCCACCACGCACTTCAACTGTAACCAGCTCCCCTGGCCACGGCACTCATGTTTTCCAAAGTCCCGATGAGCTCCTGACAGCTCCCAGGTCCAGATCTCCATGTGCCTTCCATGTTTCAGCTCAGCTCCCACCACTAAACCCCCGGTTTCAGATTGGAACAAGCAAATAAAGAAAAGCACTTTATTTCCACTGTCCGCCCAGACACACCAGGGCAATCGCCTGCCCCGCTGCTGGTGGGGGAGTCGGGTCACCCTGGCTGGTAGAAACTGGGCGATGCTTCCTGCGAGAATCTCTCCCAGTTTTTAGTGGTTTGGTTTTTGCTGCTTCTTTTCCCCTTGGGCAATAGGGTGAGGAGGAAAAATGTCACTGGCAGCCTGGCCTGGCCTCGCTGGGTTTCCAGCTGTGACGGAAACCCTCACAGGGTTTCCAGCCCTGGCACCGCTGCTTGGCTCCGCACACGCGGTCGCATCCCCATCCCCAGCAGCGCGAAGGAAGCCAAGATGGGGCTCCAGGCACCCCGGTTATGTTTGGTCCCTCAAAGAGCAGAGGCAGAAAAGCTGAGAACAGCTGGGGACGGCCCCGGGAGCCCCCATCTCCTGCTGCCCACGCGGCACTGCCCCTGCCTGGGGGGGCTCGCAGACGCCAGCCCCATGTCCTAAATTCACAGGATCCGGCTCTGAAAGGAGCAGCTTTGTTTCCCAGTGTCCCTCGCAGACAGATCAAAACTGCATTTTTACAGAAGCAATAAAAATCCCAGGAATTCACCGGCCTTATGATTTATTAAACATGTTCCTTATAGCAAAGCTGCCCATAGATGAGAAAATATCTCCGGTGGGTTATTGCCTCGCCTGGGGCTACCGTACAGGGGGGATCTTTCCTGGCTTATTGGGAATGTTCAGAGCTGGGGAACCTGGTAGATCAGGAGCCAATTAACAGCAATGGTCTTAAAAAACTGAAAACAAACCAAAAAAAAACCCCAAAACAAACCAACAAATAAAATAAGCACCTTGTATTTCCCAAGGTGTCTGTGGAAGGAGCTGTGCTGACCTGATCCTGCCGGTACCCGCTGGGTGCAGATGTTTGCAGCCGTGGGAGGGGATAAAGTCCCAGCAGGACCAGGGCATCGAGCAGTGGTGACGATCCCAAAGGTCACAGAACTTTCCCTGAGACACTTTTGTTCTCACAATCGTATTTCGTAACAACAGAAAGAAAAGTCTGAATGCTGGGATACGGCTTGGTCTGTCTGGTTGCTGAACACGGCAAAGCCTCTGGGTACGATTCCTTGGAAAAGGCACACGATGGAAGAGGGGCAGGGGAAAAAGAAGGGATGAGGAAAGGGAAAAAGAAATAAAGAGCAGCACGCAGGCTCCGACCTCGCCTGGAAAAAGGCGCTTGGAAGCACCCTTCCAATATTGCTCTCTGAGTGGGGAAAAGTAATCAGAGGTACAGGGACTCGTGACTGAGAAAGTCAAGAGATTTTCTCCGGTCCGAGCCCGGCAGGACCCGCGGGGGTCGCGCAGGTGAGGGAGCGGGGAGCGGGGAGCGGGGAATAGGGAGCGGGGACCGGCGGGGCTCTTACCTCGTCGGAGCGCGGCTCGGGCGGTCACAGGCTGGCGGGGAGCGGACGGGACGGGACGGGACGGACGGGACGGACGGGCCGGGCACCCCCGCGGCGGGGCGGAGCGGGCCGGGGCGGGGCGGAGCGGAGCCCCGCGGGGCGGTGCGGAGCGGAGCGGGGACGGGAGGTGCGGAGCGGAGCGGGGCCGGGCTGGGCTGGGCTGGCTGCTTTTTAGAATTTTCCTTCCTTTTCCCTCTTTTTTAAATTTTCTTTCTCTCCCCCGGCCCGGGGGTCGCCGCCCGCAGCGCTTCTCCGATCCTCCGATCGCAGGAGGGAGATGCGCAAAACATCAATCACTGCAAGTGCGGCCCCCCCGCACCCGGCCGCCGGGGAGGGAGCTGAGTGCCCCTTCCTCATGGGGTGGGCATGAGGCCCGTGGGTACAGCACAAAGCCCTGGGCCCGCTCCTTTGCAAGGATGCCCGGTGCCCTGTGGATGCTGGTCCCAGCAGTGGTGGGAAAAGAGCCGCCTCCATCTGCAAAGCACCCAGAGCTGGGTACTGCCTGCCTCCAACACTGCCTTGGGATAGGGCACATGGGGTTGAGCCCCCTCTCCCCTCCTTGGCCCCTCTGGCAGCCCGGGGTGAGGGCAGCTGGCTCCCCCAAAGCCAACTCCTGTTCCCTCTGTGGGTACAGGGAGCAGGAGGTGCTCTCCACCTTTGCTATCACAGGGGGACTTCACCACCCCAAAAATCCTGTGGCCGTGAGCGGAAAAGTAAGGAAATGTGGTGCTGGTGCAACCGGGTCCTGCTGCTTCTTGGCTCGGCAGTTTCCACTCATGCACCAGGACAGAGATGCCCCAATCCTGGGGCTCTGGGGTGCCCACAGCCCAAACCTTCTGCCTTTCCCAGCCACCATGTGCTGCCTGTTTCTGAGGTGATGGACTTTTGGTGTCCTGCTGGCAGCCGCGTGCCAGGCACGGCCGGGACACCGCCAGCATTGCTGCCACTGTGGGATCCCTGCCATGCCCTGGCCATGGTGTCCAAGCTTGGGGGGTGCAGGGCCCTGGTGTGCCCCAGGAGGCAGATTAAGGTTGCTCAGGCAACGGGCATGGAGAAAGCCCGTCTGGATCGAGGCCTCCAGGGCGCACAAGGGTGTTTGTTTTCCATATTAAGCGCCTGAGTGAGGGGGGGCATCAGACAGCTAATCCCCCCTCAATGCCTTCACTGGGTGAGTGGCCCTGGGCCGGACCCTGCTCCCAGGAATGCTGATGTGCTTTGCCCTGCATGGGCAGATGGGGCTGGGGCTGGGGTACCCCCCATGCCCTGAGCAGGCAGGGCTGGGGTTCACCCATGGCTGGACCCGCACGGGCCACAGTGAGCAGCTTAGAGCCCCTGAGGATGCTCCTGGCCATGGCTGAGCCCGGCTGAACCACAATGCATCACCTGCTGCTTGGGGACCATGGCTACAGCGGGATGGTGGCTGGCAGACACTGCTCTGCCACTGGCTTGGCCCCACGGCTGCCATGCCCCAGTGGTGCCAGTTATCCCATTGTCACCCTCGTCCCACCTGCAGCTCCCAGTGCCAGGGAGCCCAGGTCAAAGCAGAGCACGGAGGGGCCTCCACCAGCACAACAGCTCCCACAGAAAGGAACGGGCTGCGTTTAACCGGAGCGCTCACTGGCAAAGCATTTCCTCTGCACGCAGACTCATTAGCCAGCACAGACATTCCTCTGTCCCACAGAGCGAACCATCGGCTGCAGCCTTGCTCTGTGCCGGCCTCCCCCGCCTGTCATCGGCCCCGCACCAGCTCATTCCACCACAGCCCCCGCGCCTGCCCCCTCTCCAGGATGGAGCCTGCAGAGTGGCCATGCCACCCTGGCTGTGCCACTCTGGTTACAGGCCACACACTGCCTCTGTCCCTCTGCCCGGCTGTGCCGGAGCACTGGGGACATTCATTTTGTGCTCGCCGGTGTCCCCATGGTGCCATCCTGAACAGTGCCTGCAAGGGCACACACAGCCATGGCTGCTGGCGGCACTGCCGCCCCGGACACGGGGCATCCCAGACACAGCTCGTCCT
This sequence comes from Megaceryle torquata, assembly GCA_024611175.1. Taxonomy (NCBI): domain Eukaryota; kingdom Metazoa; phylum Chordata; class Aves; order Coraciiformes; family Cerylidae; genus Megaceryle; species Megaceryle torquata. Next base: position 94,472 of record JANIJG010014418.1, read on the forward strand.
GGGACAGGGCTCAGCTCGGGCGCAGCAGCACGGGGCTGGACGCTGGCTGTGCCGAGCCTCTGCCAAGGGTTCTCCTTCCCAGCAGGAGAGGGAAACCGGGCTTAGGGTGGGATTTAGCGACTCTGCTGCTTCTAACCTCTGGCAGCTCCGCGCCCGCCTGCTGTGCCAGGGCTCCACGGTGGCCCCAGCCTCCCAGGGAGGCAAAAGATGCCACCTCGAAGACCAGCATTGAGGTCGCTGTTCCAGTGGCTGTGAGCAAGCTGGTGAAAGGCCCCAGTGCCGCAGCAGCACAGAGGCCAGGGTGAGCAGGCACTGCTGTGCCCAGGGGCTGCTCGCGGGGTCCCAGGTTTGTTCCCTCCATGAAATTCCCCCTCCCAGCCATCCTGCTGCTCCACACAGGAGGAACGAAAGACAGAGAGGAGAAATAATTCAATCTAGGGATGAAAAATGCTTTAACTTAATTTTGGTGGGTCATGGACGTAATCGAATCAGCCCCGTGCATTGGAATATCCTTTCCATGTTTCCACAAGACGGATAATTGTGCTCCGAAAACCAGCCCTTGGTGCTCGGCAGGAAAATCTGCCGCAGGGGCGGGAGGGGGCCAGGGGCTGGCCTGGCAGCCGGGAGCAGAGCCCCGTTGTGCCAGTGGCCACGTGCCGCTGTGTCCCCACAGCAGGGGAGGTTGAGCCCCGCCAGCCACGCGTGCCGGGGTGCTCGCTGCTCGCTCACCACGCTGGCAGGGCTGTGCCGAGTGCAGGGCCAGGGGGCCGGGGTGCATCGCCCCAGCTTTGGCAGGCGGTGGCAAGCAGGTGAGAGGTGCCCGGGGCGGAAGGAGGCTGGGCAGCAAGCAGTGGTGCCGGCACAGCGCGGGGCGAGCCGCGGCTCCGTGTGGAGCGTGGTGCCAGATTCCAGCCTTCGGGAACATTCAGTGATGGATTAAATGCAATCTGACTACCACTGTGGGAGGTTGGAGGGAATTACTTCATACAAATGCACTTCGGAAAGTATTTAGAGTCAAATTTTCAAAAGCCCCTGAACGATTTAAGAGCCAAAATCCCATTTTCCAAAGTCACTTAAATGAGCAAGAAAAGATCAGCAAAGAAAACACGCTGGGCAGCCGGGGCCTGGGGGGAGCGGCTGCGGTAGCTGTGGGCGCAATCCCCGGGAGCAGCCACTCCTCCGGCACCTTGTGAGGCTCTGGGTCGAGAAGCAGCATCAATTGGCAACTGCAGCCCTCGCCCTGTGAGCCATGATGATGCATCAGCCCCTGAATGCATCCTCTGCACTTCTGTCCTGGGGTTTCAGACCACGCTGGGGATGGGTCTCCGTAGGCCAGCCTGCAGGGGACAGGAACAGTGCCTGGCTCTGCACCCACAGAAGCCGTGAGACCACCGTGGCCACCACTGCCACCACCAGCTCCAAGTGTGGACCGCAGCGGGGCAGGAAGGGTCCCTGGCTGTAACAGGAGAAGGCAGGGCTGGAGCTGGGAACCACAGGGCTCCTTCCCTTACCCCACAACCGCTGCAGCCTCCTAAAAGCATCTCTAGTTCCCCGTTCAGCATCCTAATGAACCACAAGGGCAGCTGGGACCCTCTGAGGCAGCAGCCATGGAGACTCGACCCCCCCAAAGAGTAAATCCCAAAGCAATTAGCTTTGCAAGCTCCGTCCGGGCTGGTGGAGGTTCCACATTCCTCAGTGGCTATAAAGCTCTTTACTGGGATTGTTTTTCTGTGTAAGCCCTGCCCGGGGTACACATGGCCATGGCTCCAGCTCCCAGTGCCTTTGGTGCATGTCATAAAAAACAACAAAACACTCTCAGCACGTTGACTCTGCTAGAGCTAAAAAGAAGCAGGTTTATACACTTCTCCCGATAGAAAGCATAAAGGCTCTGAGACAGAATTCTTGCTCCAGGATCCTTTACAATTCCTGGAGGACATTTTTGGAAAGGGAAGGGTTGTATTTACTTTGGCAGCTGACTCTGCTCCTATATACATGTGCATGGAAAAACTGCACTCACCTAACGTTTCCACGGCTCCCTTTCCTGCAGAGCCAGCCCAGGTGGGAGCTGGCAGCCCCGAGACCTCTGCTTGGAAATGGCACGTTGGATTGAAAGCCACAGAGGAGCTGAACCTCTGCCCATGGCAGCCCCGGAGGTTGCTGGCCCTTACTGGGCAAATCCTTGCCCTGAGCCAGTGGACAGAGGTAGCAGAGCCCGCATGGACTGGTGACGGAGATGCTGCTTCAGTTAAAGGGGGTGAGGAAGAGGAAGAGGAGGAAGAGGAGGGCTGCTGGGCACTGCTGATGAGAGTGAGCAGGAGTTGAAGCGGGAGCAAGTGGTGTCTCTGGCCCCATGCTGGCATGAGGATTGCAGGGAGAGGAGGGAAGTGGTCCCAGGGCCAGCAGCGGGGTGTCCCCAAGGGCTTGGCCGTGCCCCAGGCACACAGGCAGCCGGCACAGGGCAGCCCCTTGCTCATCGAGGTGTTGGGACGGGAGCGAGGGTTGAAGTGACCCACGCTGCTGTTAAACACAGCAAATGCAAAACAGACGGGCAAATGCTGCCGCCGGGGATTGCTTGAAATAGCTCAGCACGGGCCCAGGGACGTGGTGTTCGCGCGAACAGCGGCAGCATCTGCTCCCGTGCTGGCTGCTCTCATCCCTTGTCCATCATCATCACGACGGCAGCTGATGGCAAAACCTGCCCGTGGCCCCTGCTGCAGCACACCTGGCTCTGCCAGCGGTGCTGGGGCGGTGAACCCAGGAGATTCCCAGGTGAATAACCCCCTGGGTGGTATTTTTCCTGAATACATTAATTCTGAGCTGCCTTCCAGGGGCAGGTGGCAGCACCACACTCCTCACCCGCCGCTGCAGTCCCCCGAGGGCAGGCGGGCACTGCAGTGAGAGCAGCCCTGATGATGGATGCCCTTGCACGTCAGGCTCCGTGTCCCATCGGTGCAGGTGGGGAGGCAGCAAAATGCGGCTTCCCGGTGAATGGCAGCGTTTGTGAGAGGGAAATCAGGTGGAAAATGCGCTCTACTCCCGGCTTCCCCGGCTTCCCCCAACCCCAACCAGCTCCTTGAGAGCACTGGTGGGAACGCAGCAGCCCTGAGCTCACCACAGATGAAGGCAATGGGGCTGGTGCAACCAGAACCATCATCCCTGAGATGCCCCAGACCAATGTGCTCCCTGTGCCCCCCACCACCCTCCTCGCTGGGCACCCCGCTCTGCACCTCCAGCCTTTCTGTGGCCGCTGTGGTTAATTCACTGACAGCAGGACAGGAATAAATCCACTCGTTGGCACGTTGTAAATTCATCACGTGCTGGGGACACGCATTCCAGCCCCCCATAAACACCCCTGGCTATGAGCTAGTAAATCTGCCTCCAGAGCTGGTGAGTGAGCAGAGTCCCTGGGTCCCAGGAGAGGCTGCAGGAGGTGACCCCCCAACACCCGTCACTTGAGGGGTTGGCTCAGAAGAGGGGCTGTCAGGAGCAGACTCTCCTGGCTGCTGTCACCCTCCTGGTTTTCATCCCTCCTCCCTGTGCCATTCATACACCGGGGTGAGTGCTGACATCTGCACACTGCTCCCATGGGTGCTGGGGACCCATCCCATTGGGTGAGGGCAGGGTCCTGCAGCCCATCCAGGAGCTGCTCCAGGGGGCCAGCAACCCACCTGGAGCATGGAGCAGCATGAGAGGGTTGCTGCTGCCGGTGCTCTGCTGTGCTGCTGAAACATTTACACAGTACACCAGCTGTTAAAAAAACCCAACTTTTATTATCCACCAAACAGCTGCTGCTTCATTTTATGGGGTCATTCTGCAAGGAGGTCCGTCTGGTGGAGCAGAGGCACAAAGCCCAGGTCCTGGCAGGCTCCAGGCACCCCCAGCTCAGCTCCCCTGACCCCCACCCACCCCACAGCACCAGGCTGGGCACTCAGGGGTGGGCACCCACAGCAGGGCAGAGCCCGGGGAAGGGCACTTGTCTCTTTATGATTATTTTATTTATTGATGGGGCTGTCGGCTGGTCGCCTTGGGGAGGCGGCGCGGGGGCCCTGGTCAGTGGATACTGGTGAGGGGCTGGGTCCTGTGGCACTTGGAGAGTCGGTGGTGAGACCGGGCAGTGTGTGAGCTTCTCCGGAAGGCAGGGCAGGGGAGTGGGGGTCTGGGGTAATTCCTCAGGGCACAGCACAGCCTCCCAGCTGCAGGAGGAGCACAGCTGGGACTGACTCCCCCCCAGGTGGGGCTGCCTGCACAGGCCCTATATAAAGGAGCCAAAAGGCCAGTGACAGGGTTGCTGGGTCTGGGCTGCTCCTCAGGGTAAGGTGGGGGTGGTGTTGCAGGGTGTCTTCCTGGGTGGGAGCTTCTTTGCCTCTTTCTGCACGGGGGGTTCTTGTGAAGCTGCCTTCTAGCCCAGCTCAGAGCTGGAGGCCGGGGTCTGGGGCAGCCCCTAGGCTGGTATTGGTCAGGCAGGGCTGAGCCTGTGCTGGGAGGCTCTGCCAATGGCCAGGGAGCCAGTGCACTGGAAAAAACATCCAGGGCCTGTCTCTGTGCAGGGGTAAAAGGCCATGAGCTGTGTGTCAACAGGAGTGATGCATGTGGCCACCAGCCCTGCTGTGGCCCTGGGCTCTGCCTGTCTGGTGCTGGGTGAGGAGGTGGCTGGGTGAGCTCCAGGGGGAGAAGCAGAATGCTGAGCAGTGAGGTGCAGCCAGGAATGGAGCTGGGACAGTGAGACCACAGCTGGGTTCTAGGCTGTCAACAGGGACTAGCAAGAGTCCTGGGGGTGGGGGTCCAAGCCCAGCCCAAGGCAGGAGCTGAGCTCCCTCCCTTGCAGGAAGCTGTGCCCAGGTGGGGGTAGAGCCCAGTACTGCTTGCTCTCAGATACCCCCATCCTGGCCATGCAGCACCCACCACCCTGGTGCATCTGGGCACTCTGTGGGGCCCTTCCCAAGTGGGGCAGCTCAACAGCTGGTGTGGCTTGACTTTTATCCCAGACCAAAAGCAGCACAGAGACTTTTCTGCAGACACCTGGGCCCAGGTGGGGGAACTGTGAGGTGGAGAAGGGTCTTTTCCTTCATCTGCTCTTACAATGACACAGCCGAGAGCCTGGCTGGGCAGGGGCTGCCCTGTGGCTGTACCTGGGGTGGGATGCTCCTGTCTGAGCCTCGCTCAATTAATGTGAGCTGCTAATGACCTTCTGCTGGTAGGATGGTAATGTCCCGTGGAAACCAGCAACCTGATGTGTGTTCTCTCCTTTTCCCAGTGCAAATACCGGGATGTGGCTGCTGCAGCCCCTGGAGCTGGATGTGCCCCATGGACACAGGTGGGTGCTGACAGCAGCTCCTGGGTGTGTTTGTTTTGTCCTCCCTTTGCTGGGAAGGACTGGGTGGGACTGGAGCAGTTAGAAACTTCTAGCCAGGGCCAGTCAGAATCATCTGGGGCACAGGGAGGAGTGAACAAGTGACTCATGGGGCTGGGGTCAGCTGTGGGAGCAGGGCCAGGCAGGGTCCAGCTGAGCCATGGGGCACCTGAAGCCCGACCCCTGGCACTCACCAGTGCAAATGGAGGTGGCATGCGGCTGGTAAACTGGCACCGCTTCGCCTCTGTGCCGGGACAGCCTCCTCCCAGCTGGGCACAGGGACATATTTCCCTGGCTGACCTTCAGAAGGGGTGAGCAGCTGGGGGCGGGGAGGTGTGGCTGGGAGTCAGGGCATCACTGGGGGTGTTGATTGCTCCTTGGCATCTACCCTGGTTCCAGGAATGGGGAGATGTGAAATGCTGCCTCCTGCTGCTGCAGGCAGGAGCCTCAAGGGTGCCACAAGGCCCTGCTTGGGGATCTTGCCCTGCCCCAGCCCCTTGTGCCAGGTAACAGACAACAGAGTGTTTCCTGGAGTGGTTCCCTGGGGGTCTCGCAGCGGTGCCACAACAGCCTGGCCATCACTGGGAGTCTGGAAGCGCCAAACCGAGTGCTCCCGGGCTGTGCAGGCAACACCCCTCCCTGCTGTCAGGTTTTGGATGCCGAGTCCTCAAAAATGCAAAAAATGCAATGGGAATCAAGGTTGGCCTGAAGATTTTTTTTGATCTTTTAGCAATTGCTGCAGTATTGCTGTAAGTACATCCAGATGGCTGCAGACCACACAGAGGCAGCGAGCCCTGCTGCTGTCGGCACAGCCACCTTCGGGCCACCTCGCCTGTGACACCCAGGGACCTCCAGGGCCTTTGGGACATGCCAAGAGGCAGCACTCAGAGGTGATGCGGCAGGTTGAGTAGTGTGTTGTCAGGGTTAACCCTAACAAGTGGCTGCATGGTGACCTGTCCCCCAGGGCTGGTGGCTTGTCACGTGGCTCTGAGGGATGCTGTGGCAGAACCATCGACCCAGCTTGTACCTGGGGCAAGGATGGGACCTCTGGCAAAGCTTTGCTAAACATAATGGGGAGCTGAGCATCGTCTAGCCAAAACTATAGATCAGCTGCTGAGTGAGTGATGCCAAACCATGTCTTGAAACCACTGGCTCCATCCCTGTGGCTCCCAGTGCAATCCCAGCCGTGAGCTGCAATGGGCTCCTCAGTGCAGTGCGTGGCTGCCTGGCTCTGGGAGCAGGTCGCTTTTTAGTTGGCCTGAGTGTTGGCGTTGCTGAAACCTCAAACGGGAGGGAAAATGGTCGGTATAATTTCTTCCAGGGTAGCTGCTGTACCGTCAGAAAGGTGGGGCAGGGCAGAGCTGGGCTTGGCTTGGTGCTTTGGCTGCATCTGGGACCTGAGGAGGGAGGGATGAGGTGACGACTGCCCCAGCAACATGTGCCTGGGAGGCTTGGGGTGCACCCAACCTTGGGGTGCTCCCAAGGGATGCCTGGTGTCTGCACATGGTGCTTTGTCTCCTGCCCGGCACAGTGCGGCAGAACCACGCTTGGTGCAGGTGCCCTGGCCTGTCCTCCCCTCCCTGCTCCCAGAGAACTGGTGAGCAAGTGATGCTGAATTAGCGGAGTGGGGGGGGTGTTGTTTTAACCCACCGCTTGCTTTCCTCATGCTCACAGCGCTGGTGGGAGCTGGGCTGGTGGGGAGGTGCAGGTGCCTGGATCCTGTTGGGGTACCATGGGGGGTGGGGGGAGGAGGGGCAAAGGCAGGACTGGGGGTCCCTCTGCTTACCTGGGCTCCTCCAGAGCACCCAGTGACCGCCAGTTCTGACTCCTGGTCTTGTTCCTCGCAGGAGTGGGAATGTGCTTATCCAAAGCTTGTTCCTCAGGGAGCAAACCCACAGTGGCTTTTGTTGAAAAGCAGGAGCATTTCTAGGGAGACTGGAATTTTATTTTCTGAAAGCCAATTCCCAGTAAGAAAAACATGTTTTGACCTAAAACTGCTGCCCAGTTCTCTTCTCTGTGGTCTAGCCAAGAGCAGAAGACAAAGTGCTGGTGGTGCAAGGTGGGTGCTTTGCCTGGCTCTGGTTGTCCCCAGTGGCAGCTGTGCCAAACAGGGTCCTCTGGTGCAGGGGGCAAGGGGCTGCCCCCACCTAGCATCACCCCAAAGCCAGCCCAGATGCTCGTG
>JANIJG010014419.1:0-15497 GCA_024611175.1 Megaceryle torquata
CTCACAGGAAAGAAGTTCTTCCTCATGCTGAGGTGGAACCTCCTGTGCTCGAGCTTGAATCCATTGCCCCTCATCCTATCCCAGGGCACAAGTGAAAAGAGGCTGTCCCTGCCTGCTTGATGCCCAGCCCTTATGTATTTATAGACATTAATTAAATCCCTAAATTAAACCAAAAGGTTTACAAAGATTAAACCACAAGGGCTTTTGCTGTTCCCATAACAAAATAGAAAGCAGGCAATGACCCTTTTTAAACACAGCTATTAAGAGTAGTGCTGAGTTTTATGTTGCATGTTAGAGTAGGTGTGTCACCTCCGGCTCCATCTGGGAGGAGGAGTGACAGAGGTTTGGTAATTCACTTGGGCTGAACTAAGGAGACTTACACCACAGGTCTGCAAAATAAAAAGGTATAATTCTTAATTACCTGCCTAAAGCTATATATGGTGTACTTAAAGGAAAGAGAAGGTAAAGACAAGACAAGGGGAAAGGGGAAAGCAGGAGTTGGTAAAGTTCTGGCTCCACCCAGGGTTCCACTGATGTCTCCCCTAGTTCATTCCTTGGAGAGTCTTTGGTGGTGGGCATGCATCTGCCAGGGGACTCGAGCCCATTTGTATTCCCTGCTAAGAGGGGTGTTGCTTCACTGCTTCTTGATGTATACCTTCATTTGCATGGGAAATATAGAGAGGCAGTGCTAATTTGCATAGAAAGCCCAGAGAGGCAGCAACAACCTTCCTTGCATGCTCAAGAGGGGGAAAGGCAGAATTAACCCTTTCCACTAATTGAGTCCGTGGTCACAGAGCTCCTGTATTTCATTACCTTGTGCCTGGTACGCAGCAAACTTCCTTATCTTAGTGGGACACGTGGCAGGGTGGCCAGGGGACGAGGCCGTTCAGCCTCACACGCTCTGCTCCCTCGAGCTAGCGTGTTTTGTTCCTTGTTCTGACTGCAAAGCACATGTGGGTCCTGCCCCCAAGGCTGCTATTCCTCCCACGGTGTTCGAGTCTACCCCCCAAAAATGCTATCTTGCAGCTAGTTTTACAAGCTCATTAATTTACCAATTATTCAGGTTATTGTATTGGGAACACGTCAGGGTTTGGCCTACTTCCAGGGACAGCACCTCTTTTGGAAAAGTGAACAAGATCACTCCAGATATTCTTCACCCTGTTGAGGATATATAGTCTGTTTTCCATGGTCTTAAACTTTTTCACTGGATTATTAATATTTAGCAGAGGGTGTTTTCTTTCCCCTCTCTATCTTTTGCTGACAAGGTAAAAGGGAATGAAAAGTCAAGTCTACAGCAGTGCAGCAACTAGCAGATGGGAAATTCAGATCATATTGGCCCCATCTTCTGCTTTTTTGTATTTTAGCATTCTATTTAAGAAACCACAATGCTAGAAAAGAAATACAGTACGTATAGAATACAGGGGTAGTTTATAACATCAATATTTTCCTGTTCCAAGGTAAAAAAATTCATTGAAAAAGCAGTAACATAACAGCCTGTCATATGGTGCAGTCCTAAAAGTGTGTTAAACAGGAAATTAACTCTGATTTGAATTTTCTTGCACGTTTGTTTAAAATTAATCTAGATAAAAATAATTTATTAACTAGTTATATAAGTTATAACCATTTAATATATGTAGGTTTGCTTTAGCCAATGTTTCAAGTGATTCTTTTTGAAAAATGCAGCTGGCTAAAGATAACAGCATTCATTAAGGACCTGTGATCCAAGGAACAAATCAAGCACTGGGCTGTCTGTCTTTTTGTTTGTAATTCATCAAAGTCCATGGAAAGGTGCAGACCAAAGGCTGGTGCTTACCTACAGAACATGCAAACCTGACAAAGCAGTTCTTCCTTCCATGTCAAAACCAAGTGTAAGCTATAAGCTCGAACAGGCAAAGGGTGCAAAGCAGCCTTGTGTATCTGTGGCAAAACAGTGGACCCAGCACCCACAAACCTTCCTTCTTGGCTGCTCTTGGAGCAAAAACTGTCTAGGCTGTGCCTGGAGCTTCCTTTCCTTCCTCTCGGTTGGTTTGGAATGGAGTCACTCGTGAAGCACCCAGGGAAGCTGTCAGATGATCCAAACGTACGTGCCAAGGTCTTTGTTCTGGGCAACAGCCTATGTGTTTGGTTGGGTTGGAGGCTGCCTGTGGTCACCTGTGACAGAACCAAAAAATGATAGAATCATTAAGGTTGGGACTGACCTTCAAGATCATCAAGTCCAACCATCTACTAAATATTGTCAGGACCACTAAGCCATGTCCTGAAGTGCCACATCTGGATGGTTTTTGAACCCTTCCAGGGATGGTGGATCACTAGATCACTAGCTGCCCAGAGCTGTGGTGGAGGCCCCATCCCTGGAGACATTCAAGGTCGGGCTTGATGGGACTCTGAGCAACCTGCCCTAGGTAGAGATGTCCCTATTTGTGTTAGAGAGGTCAGACCAGATGACCTCTAGAGGTCCTTTCCAGCCTAAAACATTCTATGATTCTATGGTAACTCCACCCCCTCCCTGGGCAGCCTGGTCCAAGACCTCTTTTCCTAATATATAAATATCCAACCTAAACCTGTCCTGGCACAAGAGCTGTGGTTCCAGCTCAACCTACAGCAGTGGTCTGCTAACAACAAAGTCCTGTCCTCCAGAAGGTGGAGCAAAGACTTCCTGCTTAGATTCAAGTTTGTAGTAAGTGTAGAAAATGCTGGTGTGTGAAAGCCACCTTTAAGCACGCTTCATCTGACTTCTCCCTTCTGTCCATGGCTGTTCATTGGGCTTCACCACCCCTTTCACTGTCAGTCTGACATCTGCCATTGATAAGCCAAGTCTGTTCTGTGGGGTCAGGGAAGAACAGTGTTTGTGTGAACATTTGACTTCTCTGTGACACAGATGGCATGGTCCCAGGTACGGAAAAAGAAAAACCCAAAACCTGATGCAGGTAACCTTCCAGAGAACAGGAACTCCTCAAAAAAGCGACATCAGATACACAAAGTAAACAAAATAGAAAGTCATTTCTTCCAAGCAACACATATTTTTGTCTATAGAACAGAGAGTAAATGTATTTTTTGCTCTAGGTAGAGATGTCCCTACTTGTGGAGGGAGGTTGGACCAGATGACCTCTAGATGTCCTTTCCAGCCTAGAACATTCTATGATTCTATATTGTTATACAATACTGGAGGATGGGGTAAACTTTAGTACTGCACAATTGCTTGATATTAATATGACTTTGTAAAGTATCTCTGCTCCTGTGCATTTGGTTACAGCTTTCTTCATATGGTGGCTTCCTAAGTTACCAAGTGAAATCTTTTGGCTTGCCTAGTGAGGGCATGGTTCTTCTGGATAAGAGACCTGACATACAGCTAACAGTAAGTTTTGAAATATTACTTTTTTTTTTCTTTCAAGAAATAGCTATACCATGAATTTTTCTGTTACCTGGTAACAACAGCACATTTTGCTCCTATAACATGCTTCACTTTCACAGCAATTGCTGTAAAATCAAAAAAAACCCCCAACAATCAAATTGCTATAAAAGTGCTTTTACTGCATTTTGCTCAAAGCAATCAGAGCACCTCTATCTGTTGCCAAAATAACATTTATTATGTATAACTGACCTGAGAGCAAATAGAAAGATAGAACAGGATTTTCTCTGTCAAATGCACCCGTGGAAAAAAAAAAAAATTAATTACTGCCTTGCACACTTGTCAACAGCTCTCCAAAATATGCCCTGGATTCTGTGTGTAATTAATCTTGTGTTCTGGGAGAGTTTTCTTCAGCATAAAATTAACCAGAATTATAAGGGTTCAGGGGGACTGAAGTAAAAAATGCATTCTGGCTTTTTTAATGCAACCATTTCAGGATGGAAATTTCCATCTTTTAACTGTTTGATGAAATTCCCAAGGGGTTTTTTTTGTTTCTTCAGACCATCTGAAATACAGGTTCTTATTGGGAAACATGCCTCACGAAGTACTACAGTAGTACCCAAAGTTGTTTGTGCACTGGGAAGCAAAGGAGACTGTTTTGAAAATGCAAAAACATTTTTACTCAAAAGTTTCCTGTGAAAACTGACCAGCATTAATTGAATTCTCTTGGTATTTTCTTTGCAAGCAAGGTTGTTAAGAGACAGAAGCAGTGAAAACCCTGCTGATGCTGTGCTTGCGATACCAACCTCACTGACAAAATGCCATACAGTTCTCCCAGGATTAGTTTTTATCCCCCAAAGAAGAGGATTAATGTACTTCCCCAAATGTAATGGTACCTGAACACTGCCATAAAAAGCAGTGAAATGACAGTGCTCTGTCCTTCTGCTCACGTAGGGCCAGCAGATGAAAGTTGTTTATGTGGATCCCAACGACCCGTTGCCCGACCGTCAGTATTATGGGCGCGTGCAACTGGTTGAGGTAAGAAATGAATATGGAATGGTCTTCCCTCTTCTTCCCAGTGGTAGGAAAAGAATACACAGGTGATATGTGCAGAAATACCAAATGCTTGATAATGTTAATGAATGTAAACTTAAACACTGTAGACCTTAAATATAGACAAGTTTTTTCCTCTCTTTACTGCCACACTGAACCTAGGTTCATGCCAGGTGATTTTGGGACCTCCAAGTGAGGCATCTTACCCAGTTTAGCCCTTAGCACTCCCCCCAGGGCCAATGCAGCAATATGGAATCAGTCCTCAATGGGAGATGATTCACTGCAGCTCCAGACTGTACTTAATAGGGATGGAATGAACTGTTACCTGTTTTCCTTGGTGTCTGCTTCCCTAGTTTAGAAGGGGTGTCCAACATTCAGGTAGGTGACCTTAGCAGGAATTATTCCTACCTGAAATCTGTGCTAGGAAGGTCCAACTGGGCTATGTATTTCTGGCTCATATATAGGCAAAACCAGATGTTTCTTCAAGCCAGATTCCATTTTCAGTAATGCTGAGTCTTTGTAGAAAGAAAGTATGTGAAGGCAGACCTCAAAGACGGGATTTTGAGGACTGTGCTTACTCTTGAAAATAAAAGCAATTTTCCTACCCTTTTATGATTTGGTGGGTGATACCTCAAAGAAATGTGAATAACTGAAGAAGAACCCACGTGCTTCTTCAATTTTCAATACCTGAAAGCCATATGTACCTTGCAAAGTAAAGGGTACATCCCTTTTTATGTTGATTGTTCCTTTTTTTCACCTATCCTGTGTTTAAATTAATTATATTTATTTTCCTGAGCTCTACTTCATCCCACACCAATTGACACTATAAGCCTGGGGGGACCTTATAGCGACCTCCCAGTACCTGAAGGGGGCCTATAAGAAAGCAGGGGGGGTCTGTTCACAAGGGTCTGCAGTGACAGGACGAGGGGTAGTGGCTTTAAGCCAGGAAAGGGCAGACTGAGGTTGGACAGTAGGAACAAGTTCTCTGGTAGATCACTGGAAGAGGTTGCCCAGAGAGGTGGTGGAGGCCCCATCCCTGGAGACATTCGAGGCCAGGCCTGATGGGGCTCTGAGCAGCCTGACCTAGCTGGAGATGTCCCTGCTTATTGCAGGGGGGTTGGGCTGGGTGAACATTTAGAAGTCATTTCCAACCCAATGCATTCTGTGATTCTATGAGCCTATGCCATGGGGCTTTTCTTCCTTTTTCCATCATCTTCTCTTCTTTCCATGGAACCTATGCAAGAAGCTGCAGGGCTGTGCTCATTTTGTACCCTTAATGTGCAGGGAAACTTCAGGCATGCCAGCAGCAATAACCCTGTATCCAGAGAAGAACTGATGATAATCCTGTCTAGACTAGCTGGTTTACACATCAGAGGCCTCTACTTCACGGAAACTCAGCGATTAACCCTTGGTGAGGTTGGGCTGGAAGAAGCCACGAGCACAGGAAGCGGCAGCATCGCGTACGGTGTAGAGATGTGCTCCTGCCCTCCGGAGTATGCTGGTGACTCATGTCAGGTAGGAACCGCTCCACGCTGCACCATTATCTTCTGTCTTGCCTGCAGCTGTATGTACTGGGTTAGTTAGAGAAACAGGCTGGTTATTAAAGTAATTAAACTTGCTTCAGTTTTAATGGCTCAAATACTTTGTCTAAGAAGCACTGTAGGGTTTTTCAACTCATGATTGCTTTCGTGGACCTGTAAATGTCACTTTACAGGTGTAAGGCAGTGTAATGAGGGATTCTTCTGTGATGCCCTGTGAGAAGCTGAATAATCTCAGTCAATACTTCCATCGAGAGAAGTCAGAAATGACTTCAGCAAAGTCTGAGACCCTGCACAGTCAAGAAGATTGATGGTGTTCCTCATTCTGGAAGAGTCCAAGGGAAGTCACCTGAACCTGGATATTTCTGGAGGCCTTTTTAATAGGAAAATATTTGAAAGCTGAAGTTAATGTATTTGCAGAAAATATTTGGTGAGATTTTTAGGAAAGATGATGTAAACATTGCAAAGTAATATTGTTACCTGGAGAATGGTGAAATCCTCGCTGCAATTTTATATCCTGGCCCTGTATCACCTGACCATCCAGGTCGTTCTTTTAGTTGTCACTTAGCTTAGGGCTTCACTTTACCCACGTGTAAGCACCCAAGGCAGCAGAATGAAGTACTGGGTAGAAAAGTGGTGTACAAAGTGCACAAAATGTGAGGAATTACCCTCTGGGAAAGCGGTTGAGGGTTACCATAAAGCAGCAATTGCTGAAATAATTGAGGGTTACCATAAAGCAGCAATTCCTGTAAGAACCTCACAAACGTTTCTGAAATGAGAATGGCAGAATAATATCTATACTGGAGCAGCTGCAGGGAGACTGAACAAACCAACATCTCTGGCTGGCATATGTCTCGTGTGTGCCTGCTGCTCAGGGCAGCTCTTCATCATCTGTTGAATACCATTTTGGAGATATTTTTAGAACCCTTTTTTCACCCATTTTGAGGTTCGGCGCCACGTGCAGATTGTCGAGCATTGAGTGAATATTCCTACTGCCATTCCCCAGCTTTCAGCATCGTGCCTCGAGAAACTAAACCCTTGGGGTGGTTTTTATATAACCTGGTGGAAATACATAGCCAAAGGAAGTGCTCAAGACGCTCACTCAGGTAGTTGTAAGCCCTGTGTGTTTGTGCAGCATTAGTCAGGCAGTGATTTACTGCTCTAATCACCCGGCTCTGTCTGGCTGCTTTAGGTGGGGAGGAGGTGATGCCTGCCACACCCTGACTTACCTATAAATTGAGCTACAGGAACTGCGGGGTTACTTGTTAACCTCGGGAGCAGTAATGTGTGCTGTACTACTTGACTCGTGTAAAGTTTAAAGGTGGGGCCCATCACAGCACTGAGCCTCGTTCATCTGAGTCAGAAGCTGGAGAAGAAGAAAGGGTGTAAGAGAACAGGTGAGAGCCCAAAGGATAGCAGCGAACTGTTCATAGAGGAGTGGAAGTAAAATGATGGTCCAAGCAAAGAGGCCAAGGAATGTAGGCTGGCTGGTTGTCACGTTAGTAGCCCTGGGGCATTGTTTAGCACAAGGAATGCAACAGAGGCTATCCTATCCTCACCTCCAGGAGGGGACTCAGCAGCAAGTTCAAAAGGATTTTTACCCGAGACAGGTAACTTGTTCACTTTCCCTTCCTCACTTGCTTCCTTCTTTCTCTCTGTTTTTAAATGGACTAACTTAGTGACAACTTCTACATTACTTAATATCAAAGTCATAAGAAGGCTAATCTTCTTATGCCTCAAAGTACTTTGTTAATAAAAGCGTGTGTGAGAAGTTTCTTTTAAATGGCTGTTTACTTGAAAACACTCAGCCTGAACTCCTGAGCACTTGAAAGTGCCTAGAGCTTTATTTTTTTGTGTGGAATCAATTTCTTAGTATCACGAATTCTGCTTCGACAACAAAGTGCTCATGTACTCCAAATGTGTTGTTTGAAAGGTGGCATAAATAGACAAACAAAAAGCTGCATATTTTTTTTTCCCCAGTGCATTTGGATGTATTTTTAAAATGATTTCTTTCACTCTCCAAAAGGATTCTTTTAGTAAACAAAATGTATATGCGTTAGAGCCCATGTTTTACTTCGTCGTGCTGTTTAATGCATTTCAGCCCCTGGTTTCTTCCGAAGCTGTGGATATTGGCTCCCTGTTGTTCAGGGAACATATTCATCCTTGTAAAAATGTATTTGAAAAGTTTCCAGTGTCTATTTTAAATTCAGGCCTTGCTCACGCTGAAGTCAGTATTAAAAGCTGTTGATGACATTAGCATACTGCATAGTTTTGGTTGGCTTTTGTTTGTTTTTCGTTTATCCTACATGTAAAGAAGGCAAAGGTGCCACTAGCAAGTGTTGTTTAAACAGCAATAACTCACTATTCCTCTTGGGATCTGCTTTGGGAGAGCCAGGTTTTTGTTTTGTCTAGTTTTTTTTGTTGTTGTTTTTTCCCCTCTGGTAGTTACGTGGTTGAAAAATTTACCAGTTCATCCTGTCCCTGCATAAATACTTACATCTCAAAACATGATTTGAGACACTGTTCCATAAAGCCTTTGCTCTTCAGGTTAGTCCCATCAGTCTTGGCAGTGCAATTGCTATGGGAAAAGATGTCCAGCTTTGAAGTTCAACTGTTGCTCGTGTTCTGGCTGTTGTGGAGGCCAGCCCCTAGCTGTAAGGTCGAGGTGAGGTGTAGGTGCAAGTGCAGAAGTACATTGCTGGAGGCAGGAACCTGGGAGGTGTTGGCTTTGTGGGGAGCACAGCTTCCTTCCTGATCTTCCTTGCACTGCGCCAGCTTAGTTGCCAGGGAAAAGGAGCTAGGGAATAGATGGGATAGACTTCTCTCGGGTCATTTTTGGTGTGGTTGGTGTGCCAGGAGAGCACAGAAGGTGAACTTTTGAACTGGTCTGTATTTGGGAGGGCTCCATGTCCAGGAGGAATTCCTTGTACTTTCCCTACCCTTGCAGTTTCCCTGCCCATGCCGAGCAAGAAGCTGGTTTTAACACATTAATTACTGCCTTCCTGGTGTAGGCTAACGAAGTTCATTTCTCTTGCTTCCTTCCTAATGATCTTGTGGTTCAGCTCCCTATTTCAAGCCAACCTTGATCTGACAGGCTGTGTTCCTGCTCCTGTGCCCTCAAGTAGCTGGACGTTATTCTCGTGTTTCCTGGGTCTCCAGGGCAAGCTTGTCCTCGGGAATTAGACCACCGTGTGTTCTGTTACATCGCCCAGCTCTGTCTGAGCATGGCTTTGTAAAGCTCTAGGCAGACTTACTGTGGAAGTCATGATGAATTCATGTAAAAGACCTCTCACTAGAAGTATTTTCAGAGAATTCACCATAGTTAAATGAATATTAAGGTTTCATATAACCGCCAGCAAATATGTGAGATTTCCATATGCTCCTCTCTGTCAATGCTGTGGTGTGAATCTGTATTCAAATATTTCTCTGTGGTTTAAAAGTCATATTCTACACCTTTGGATGTAGCCGAAGGAAATGGGTTTAGCTTAGAGGTTAGAGTCAAAATGCTGAAGTCCCCACTACTGCAAAGTGTAGAGCACAGGGTTCAGATGAAGCTTCTTCAGCTTGATTCATTGCATTTCATCACATTAATTTAATTATAATTTAAACAACAATCATGGGCTTAGAAGACCTTGCAAGGAACTGTAGACCTCCACTACTCTTTGCAAATTGCAAGCAATTTCAAAATATGCTTCCCATAACCTGGAAAACTTTTTTTTTTTTTTTTTCCTGCCAACACTCCCTATTTTTTGTTTTCTCTGCTTAATTTCTAGGAATGTGGCCTTGGATTTTATCGTGAGAATAAAGGATTCTTTACTGGACGCTGTGTCCCTTGCAGCTGCAATGGAAATTCAAACACATGTCAAGATGGTACTGGAAAATGTATTGTAAGTAACGAATAATGTTCAAGAAATGAATTGGGGGGAAAAAAAAAGGAGAAAAAAACCTATTTATCTTACCTCAGTATGGACTGCACAGTATTGTTAAATTCCAAGCAACTAAAAATATAATCCTTGCATGCCTCATCTCTGTATCTTGTACTGTTGATGAGCATAAGTTGCATACACTTACCTGTATGTTTAAAGTAACTGAGTGATCAGATTAATGTGTTTCCTTGTTTTCGTTTTCTTCTTTTCCCTGTAATTTTATTAGCTTGTGCTTCAAAAAGTCACCAAATTAGGGCATATGTAAGGGGTTGCAGTGATTTATAATAAATATGGGTCTTATCCTGGCAAATGCAGCCAGTTTTATACATCTATACAAGGGTTTGCCAATGCTGACAAATAGCACAGTCATGCATAGCATAACCTTGGTAAAGGTCCACTAATCTTAACCTACAGATAGATTAAAAAATATCCGAATACACAAAATGAGATAAAGGGGATAAAAGTTAGATTAATTAGAAATTTTCAGCTGTTACAGAAGATACAGTGGGGTGGATTTTGCTCCATGGCACACCATATTAAACCCAAAGCAGGCTGATGGGAAGCGTGACGTCTGGCTGGCTGTGTTTCTCCAGCTTCTATCCCTGATGCCTCTTTGAACAATTTGTTCTGAAAAATTCTAGCTTAAAAGCTTTTCACTAATTTTTCACTACTGTGTAAACAAGAGCCTTCCCAACATCTTTCATGGGCTGTCTTCTCTGTTAGTTCTTCCCCGTTCGTGCTGCGTCCGTTCTGCCTGCGGTGCATTCCTGTGCGTTATGTCATCCCCCCTCAACCCTCCCTCCCCCCGACTTCTTCTCAACCCTCTGTGCTTTAATGGAAACTATAAACCAGCTCAGCACATTCTGGGGGATGACTTACAGGCTGCTGCTTTGGAGAGGCAGGGCAGGCCATGACAGGAAAGTGCTGCAGCAGAGCTGTAAAGACGAGGAGGTTTTACTTCAGATGAAAATTATAAAGGGAAAAGAATGCAAATTTCACTTTTACCTCATAAAGAATGTGGTTTAGGTTTCTCTTTATCCCCTCCTTCTCCCAGCTTGATTAGCTTTCAGATAGAGCTAAATCAATGCTTGGCCCTGAGACAGAATTCAGGTGAAGTCATCCAGGATAACGCAGTGAAAAACGAAAGCCCCGAGGGCCTTCCATTGCGAGAGTCCACCTAATAAGGAGTGAGTTTGTCTCTCTGTAGAGGAGTCACGGGACAAAGACCTGTAGGAGTGCAGAGAAGACTAGGAGGCTTCCCACTGTGGAACTGAAAAAGCTTCATACCCAAAGTGCAGAGCTTGCTCACTTGGCCTCCTCCTTCCTGCTCCTCACCTGGAGCACTAGACCCCGGCACCTTCACATGGCAGCGTCTCTGCTGTGGCAGGGTCCAGAGAAGGCTTGGTGTGGCTAAGGCCAGGCTGACTCTGTGGCAGCAGTGGAACCCTCCCCAGCTCGGGCGGCAGCTATCCCGCTGCGTGCTGGTGGAAGGAGAAGGGGCCGGCGCTGTGCTGTTCAAAGAGGAGGAGGACAGAGTGCAGGAGAAGGTGAAGACAGAACAACTGGTTCTCCTGTGTAGGGAAAGGCCAACCCTCTGCCATTAATCAGCCTTTGTGTCCTTGTGCTCCCTGCCTCCTGAAAGACATGTTCCCTCAGCACCAGCGTGGTGTTGAGACTTGCTCATCCTGTGCCATGTTGTTTCATGTCCCGTAACCCCACATGCGTAGGTATTTCTGTTGTGGCCCCAGCACACTCTGCTCTGGCTTCCTCTTACCACATGAGTGCATTTGGAGTCAGATGGGAGTTTTCCTTTCAGAGTTTGCAGTGCTTAATGGTTTGGAGATGCAGTGACTCCAGGGGAGTCCCTGGCCCTGTGAAGCTTGAAGGACAACCCATGATGGAGTTGCTGCTCTGGCTTCATCCCACCGTGCTTTGGGAGCACTGGATTATGTTCTCCAGTCCTTCTGTGCCATGTAGCTAGAGGAAAAGCATGGCACATGCAGAATGCCCTGCATGTGATATACTGTTTTTTTGTCTATGATGGAATTGCTCCAGTTTCTGTAGTCAGAGGGAGCAAAAAAAGTGCCAGGAGATAAACTTGGGGGGGGCGGGGGGCGGCGGGGGGGGGGGAGGTGGCGGGGTGATGGAAGCAGTTGGTCCAAGATTAAACCAACACAAATATTTGTAAACTACCATTCTTTTTTTTTTTCTCTTTTTGCAGATTAATTTATTCTGTAGGATTATCAAAATTTACAGTAGTTTTTCAGGAACTGTTTGAATTTTCCATGAGCTTTTTGGAGGAATAGATGCACCAGATTTTATAGAGGCTGCATTTTAAAACAGCTCCTTTTACAAACATGTGTCTTCATATTACTTGAGCTTCCCCTAGTTAGATGGCCCTGGTTAAACTGGAGATTTTCCTGTTCTTTCCTAGAACCTTTCACAACTGAGCCACAAATTCTGTTCTTTAACCATAAACAAATAGTGGTTCCTACAAGTGGAACTGAGGGAAGGGCTGTTGATGTAGTTGAGGGTGTGAAGAAATGTGGAGGAGAATGGAGTGTATGAGGAGATGGGAAAGACAGAATTTTTTCTTCCACTTGTAGGGAGAGATGCCCCTCTCCTGCAAAACGTGATAGTAGGGTCTTCAGTCAGAGCCCTAAGCCATCAGAGTCCATGAAATGGGAGGGCAATCTGCTCAGTGACTGCTCCTGGCCAATCTCTCACTGGCTTTTTCCATCTGTCACTTCATTAGTGCACCCTCAGCTCTGGGGGACACTGGATTGGTCTGTCGCACATTGAAGGAAACAGTTTTGGGATTTGGGAGATTTCATACCTCTCGAGCAGTGGTCACGTGGAGTTTTTATGGCTGCTCAAAAATGTAGTTGAATAATTTCTATTTTAAATTAGCTTCGCTTTAGGTAATGCAGGAGTAACTTGCTCATGCTCTCCCCACAATGTGTAAGGGTAGAATTATCAAATCATTTAGGCTGGGAAAGACCTCTAAGATCATGGAGTCCAGCTGAACATGTGAAATAACTAGACAGCACCAGGAGGAAGAATAAAATAAGACCTAATTCCCAACAATTTTCTCATGAAAAAAAGTAGCTCAGTTGTATCAGTTTTAATTGTTTCCTCAGCCTTTGCCTTATTCCAGTTGCCTTAGATAAATACAAATTGTAGGTACACTGGAGAAAGCACACAGAATTCAAGTCTGATCTGAATCTATTAAGAGAAATACTCTTTACATTAATTTAATTGGATATTTTAGAGAATGCACTTGGGCTCAATTAATTGCATGCTTATGAATTATGCCTGTGTTCTGTTTAGTGTTAAAATGCAAAATTTAAAGTTCCATTTAAACACAGAGATTTTTAATGGAATTATCAAGACATAGAGGGTGCATTAATGGAATGCTCCTTAACAAACTATGCATCTGATTGAATTTCTGTGAAAATATGCTCAGTGCACCACCACAGTGGTGAGGAAATTGTGCTTTCTTCAACTAGAGAGTGACTGGAATCAATCTATCCTGGTTGTGAGGGCAGTTTGGCAGTAAATCTTTGATTATGTGGAAGGGAAGAACTTATCCTCTGGCTAGATTGGCTATAATTAAAAAATTAAAATAGTAATAATGCCATATTGAGTGGTAATGTACTGATAACTGTCTTGCTTGTTTCCTTTTGAAGAACTGTCAGTATAATACTGCCGGGGAGAAATGTGAGCGCTGTAAAGATGGTTATTTTGGAGATGCCACTCAAGGTTCCTGTCGGGTGTGCCCTTGCCCTTATACAAACAGGTACAGTGAAGGTCGTTGTAGTCAAGCAGAGGGTAAAGGGGAGGGGGGAAAGGAAAAAAACCAAAACAACCCCCCCACACACACCAGCAACCTGAAACTCTGCTACCGTGGGAGGACAATGATCTCTTTCTGTGTTCTCCTGTCACCCACCTAGGTGGGGCATCAGGCCCATGTGAGGCATGTCAGACCAGCAGTAACTTGGTGCTCCATCTCATGTCACTGCCTTTAGCAAGCTGCATCTTCCAATTCTCACTCAGTTCACAGAATCACAGAATTTCTGAGGCTGGAATAGACCTCCAAGACCATCAAGTCCAGCCTGTGACACCATGACATCAGCTGAACCATGTCACTAAACACCACATCCAGTCTTTCCTTGAACACCTCCAGGGATGGCAACTCCACCACCCCCCCCGGGCAGTCCATTCTGGTGTCTAAACTATATTTTATATATGCATTATATTATACAGTATATAGTACATATATATTGTATATACATTCCAGTTCCTAAACTATAAAGACGTGCTGCTCATTGCCTGGGGGGGATGTTCAAAAGCAGCAATAACTCCTTTGTAGTGAGAGGTGTAGGCTGGAACTCTTTTCTCATATTGGCCATGTCCAGATACATGAAATGCAAGATGTAAGTTACCTTTAGGCTGACATATAACACCGTAGCTCTGGCTGGCAGACAGTGACAACAATGAAACAAGCCTTTTGTCTGTATTCAGGAAATGTAGTGAGATGCAAAATACTATAAAAATATTAAAGCTCATGAGCAGGTATCTGGATTTCTGAAAGATTATGGTGGCTTTTCGGGTGGAGGCTCTGCTTGAAGTGCAAACACACTGAGCTAGAGGAAATTAAATTGAAATTAATTTTTCTCAGATTTAATAACATTGCCAGGCTTTTAAATTTGGATAACAAATTGTGTTTTAAATGCACAGTATGTTTAGCCATGTCATTTGCCATCGTTGGTAAGTTCTTCAATGTGACATGTGCTAAATAAACCCAAATAATTTATTTTAAAAACCCCAATAACTAAACTATAAGTTGCTAAAGGCACCACATAGTATCTGCCAGGTGCATTAGCAAACACCAGGCAGCCTTAAGAAAGAGATTTACATTGGCAGACAATAGACAAGTTTTTCATTTCTCAGAGAACTCTGATCTGGTTTTGACAGCACTGGCCTCATCTGCAGGTGCTTGCCTGAGGCTGAACATATTTCTAGTCAACTTTTGCTTTAAGAGCGATGAAATATCTAAGGAGACCGTAAACATGGGTAGTTGCATAGCTGCACATTAGGGCAGTAAATACCACTGCTGACATAGGAAATACGCCCCACCTGGCATTACTGGAGTTGGTGATTTTCCACCTTGTCAAATTCTATGTAATTCTTAGTGCAGACATCTGTCTTTGCCACGCAGACTTGTTTATCCAACTGCTCACGGGTTAAAAAATGGAAATAGCAATCGTGGCCTCTCTCTGCTTTACCTCCCGCCTTCTGCTTCCCAAATATTGGCCAATGAAAGTGGTTTTCCTCAGAAGAAAAATTCCCCAGAGACATTTGAATCTAGACAAGTCTGCTAGAAAGAGCAGACAAAAAATGTTCACTGTGTTAATCAGATATGCTCAGGGCTCCCCCAAATGGTGCACAACCCTATTCTGCCTTGGTCAAAAAAGACATCTCCAAAGATTGGAGGATGTTTTATGTAGATGATAATGTTTCCATAAAATGAAATTAAAAAAAAGAAATAAAATAATAAAATAAATAAATGAAAGTAAATAAAATAAAATAATAAAATAAATAAATGAAATGAAATAAAATAATAAAGTA
>JANIJG010014419.1:15597-40802 GCA_024611175.1 Megaceryle torquata
GGGCAGCCTGGTCCAGGCTCTGTAACCCTCACAGGAAAGAAGTTCTTCCTCATGCTGAGGTGGAACCTGCTGTGCTCAAGCTTGAACCCATTGCCCCTCATCCCATCGCAAGTGAAAAGAGGTTCTTGACACCCAGCCCATATATATTTAGAGACATTATATTAGAGCTCTTCTCAATCTTCTCTGCAGACTAAGAGGCCCCCCGGTCTCTCAGCCTTTCCTTATAAGGCAGGAGTTCCAGCCCCTTTGTCATCCTCGTAGCCTCTGTTGGGCTCTCTCAAGTAGATCAGGATGCTCCTCATCAGTCCCTTGGCCACTCTGACCCCACCACAGCATTGCTGGGTGCTCTCAGTGATGCAGGGTGGGTGCTCCAGGAGGGTGCTGCTGCAGAGCTCCTGCAAACAAGCCTGTGAGTCACAAATGGCTGCGGGAGGGTGACAGGGAGGACTATTTATGGCTGCGCCAGGAAAACCACACTGAGAGGGGATTCAGTTCACGCTTTTGACTCAATTATGTGAGAATGGAGAATTTCTCTACACCTTGAAATGTCCACAGGGTGGGAAAGAGCATGCAGACAGAATGTCTATTAAATGTAACTGACTGGGATCAATAGTGCTTCAGTAGCCTCCTGTCATGAGATTCTCCCTGACCAGGTTATTGAACTCACGAGAGTCACACACTGGCCACCCAGGCACAAACAATACACTAAATGCCCTAATCAAAACTAGAACTAGAAATGCTCTCTTCAGCCGTAACACAAAAGCCCTTAATGATTTGTTCTTAAATGGTACTCCTTGTGTACAGAGAGTGGAATATAGTTTACCACTTTATTAACTGAAACACCACGAGAAATAACACCCACAGGAAATAAAAAATAAATAACAATAAAAAAGGATTCAAAATTTATTTTCATTATAATTTAGCTAGGGAAACCAAAACCCAATAAAAACATTTAATAGGTTTGTAGCCCCAGTAGGTGGAATGTCAAGCCTAACACAAAAGAGAGTGAATTAATAACTTTTTGGTCCTGTAAACCCCAGCCCAGTGAATAGTCTTTACTCGTGAAAGCAGTTCCAGAGGTTCTAAGTGAGAAGGTGCCCCTGGGGATGACTCTCCTTGCCAGACTGGATCTTCCATTTGAGTCTCACTGTAGCACTGGCTATTCATTGGTATTTGCAAAACTCTTGAGCACAAAGCAAGCTGGGTTTGTATGTGCACTTCAATACCTGGTCTATGCACAACAGAAAAATACTAGTGTTTATAAAATAACTTAGATACTAATTTCCATAGGTGATTTCATCATCTGTAGGATACCCTGTATACAACTAAACCTGAACTTCACGCATGACACATTTTAAAAGATGCAGTCCCACTTTGCCCTGCCACTGTCAGCTAAAAAAATAAAATCACTCTCTGCAGAAAGGATTACTTGTCTGGTAAAAAGCACACGACGAATAAAGGAAGGGATATTTCACACAGTAACAAAGCAAATGGCTGAGAACACTTCAGATCTGTGTATCTGGAGTAAAACTGTATGTATTGGTTCCCTGACTGAAGCTTTAAAGGCCACTGCATGGTGTAGAATTCACAACAGTCCTCTCTGCAGTCTTGTGCAGTCTTCGGGTGAGACACAATCACGACTGAAATTTCTCACTGGTATATTGGACACATGAAAGCTGCTCCCGTGCCAAGCATGCATCACTTTTTTTTTTTTATCCCCCACCCTTAAACAAAAGTCCCTGCCACAGAAAACACAGTAACCCAAAACAAAACCCAGGAATTTGTTTCTTGGCAAATGCGCTTTTAGCACAAGAAAAAGGGAGCAGAAGGATATGCCACTAACTTTCTGAACAGATGAAATTCAGCATGTAGGCAAAATATCACAGTCACAGGAACTAAATGCACTACTTTGTGTCTCAGCTCTCTTTACCACTATGTATATATTAGCAGCTTTGGGGAGCCACTCGTAGATAAAAGCTTGTAGATATCTGAAAATAATACTGGTGGTTGGTTGTTTTTCTTGTTTGTTTTTTGTTTTCTTTTCCATTCTCCCTAACAGGAAGGAATTTATCTTCACAATACCTCCAGGCTCATACTGATCTTAAAGCCTGGACCCATCAAAGGGGAGCAGCTGATGTGCTGGAGGGTAGGGTTGCCCTGCAGAGGCATCTCAGTAGGTTGAGAGGAGCTGCAAAAAGCCTTACAAAGATAAAGGAAAACTCACATGTCTGTATCATTTTGAGCCCTCAGTACAGGAGTTGGGGTTGTTCAGCCTGGAGAAGAGCTGTTTTCTTATTGCTGCCTTCCAGTACTTAAAGGGGACCTACAGGAAAGATGGAGAGGAACTTTTCATCTGGGAGTGTAGTGATAGGATGAGGGCTAGTGGTTTTAAACTGAAAAAGGGTAGATTTAGGTTAGATAAAAGGAAGTAATTCTTCACTCTGAGGGTGGTGAGACACTGGAACAGGTTGCCCAGGTGAAGCTGTGGATGGTCCTCTCTGGAAGTGTTCAAGGCCAGGCTGGATGGGGCTCTGAGCAACCTGCTCCAGTGGGAAGTGTCCCTGCCCATGGCAGGGGGGGTTGGAACCAGATGAGTTTTAAGGTCCCTTCCAACCCTGACAATTCTGTGATAAATTGGAGCAAGGTCAGCAGAGGGCCACCGAGATGGTTAGGGGCTGGAGCACACAGTGTACGAGCTGGGCTGACATAGCCTGGAGAGAGGGGTGTGAAGCAAAGGCAAAGCCCTAATTGCTATCTTTTCCTGACTAAAGGGGAAACACAGAGAAAACCCAGATAAACTTTTCTTAGAGGTGCACAGTGAAAGGACAAGAAGGAACAGTCACGAATCACACAGAGAAGTTCTGATTTGCTTCAAGGAAAGAAATTGTCATCAGGGTAGCGAGCACTTCACCCGGAGAGGCTCTGGGGTCTCCATCCACAGGAGTACACAAAACTGAGACATGGCTGTGAGGAACCTGATCTATCTTTGCACATGACCCTGCTTCAAGCAGAGGTTGGATTAGATGGAGACCCTCCAAACTAACGTATTCTTTGGTTCTGTGACAAGAACAAGGTCTCTGAATCTGTATGAGCTGGAAATGCCACCCACAGGTGAAGTGATCAGCTTGGTACTGGGAGAAGCTGCATCAAAAAGCCCCGAGAAACCAATCTTGAAATCATACTCTCATGCAAACAGATGCTTATAAAAACATTTACAGTTCTTTTCTTTCAGATTGGCATAATACGTTTAAGGTATTACAAAGTATGTGCCTAAAGTTCAGCTCACGTATGTAAATATAGGACAAGATTTTTCAAAAGTTAATGAAGGAAGCATTCACCTAATATCTTTGGTGATCAGCTGATTTATTGAGGCCTTTTAATAGGCTTTTGAAGCTTAACTGGAGACATCTGTATGTGCAGATGTAGCTAGGATGTCTAACGTGGCCAGAAGAAAGAAGACAAAAAGAATAGCAGTAAAGTGAATACTAAATCTTCCTAATACTGTTTTTAATGACTTTTTTCCTATTAAAATGACAGATGCAGATTTCATGCTGGTGCGTTACGAAGCCTTACTGCCATTCATTCAGAATGACCTGCATAGTATATTCATTTTTTGCCACTCATTAAATCACAGGAAAAAAAATGGGCAGTGAGTGGCCAGGCTCTTTGCCTCATATCACAAACTCCTCTTGATAGGCCTATATAGTGCTACATGAACCTGTGAACTCTTTGACTGGTTAATAGGAACTAAACAAGGATAAAGATACCAGCACAAACTCAGTCAACCGAGAGTGACCAGCTCATATTTGGGAAAAGATGTTGGAGGCAGTTCTACTCTCATTCCTGATGTTGCTAGAGGAATTAGGTTTTGTTACTGCATGCAAACAGAAAGAAGAAAGGTGCCTACTATTATCTTCTCTGCTTGACTTTCAGAGGTTGAGGTCCTGTACACTGGGTTTGCTATGGATGTACTAAGAAATAACGCCATCAATCTGCCAACTCCTTACCTTCCTGGCCATGCCTGCCACGCTGTGCACATTGCCTCTTCCATTTCCAAGAGGTACTGAGACATCATACCTATAGCTAAACAAATGGACAGGACATCTGGAAATGCAGGAAATAAAGCCATGGGTGCAGGAGATAAAGTACTGTAGGGTTACAAAGAGAACTACAGGGCTACAGAAACATTACAGACTTGAAATCACTTCCTGGACATCAGTATTGGAAGGGAGCTGGTATTCAGAAGAGATGGAAATGCTGGTAGAAGTGGTGTGTGTGAATGGAATGACAGACTGATGTTTCAGAAAGGGATCCCTGATAAAACAGATTCTGTTTGCATACCAAATTACTTCGGGGAAAGATAGTGGGTAGTCGTTAAGAGTCTGCTGTAGAATTCCAGAGTTAAATTTGGCTACGGGTAGAGATGTTCAAAGCATTATTACAGGGAGAAATTCTGCAGAGAATTGTCTCATTATGGCAGACTCCAATTTCTCAGATACAGACTGAAGAACAAATGCTGCTGAAGGCAAATGTGACTCCAGATATTCCGGAGCGTGTCAACTGACAGATTTTCTGACAGAAAGCAGAGAGGCTTCTTGCTAAACTTAGTTACAGAGAGTATTGAGGTTGTTACAGGATGGCTAATTGTAAAAAAATAGCATCAAACCACATGAATGTTGGTTTAATTTAAATAAAATGGAGACAAACAAAAATAGATCTGTCAGTAAGTCTGTCTATCAGAATTCTAAAGAAATGAGTGAAGGCAGCAGAAGTCAGATGTTCAGGAACTTCTCTATGCGGGAGACTTAAGAGCTTCTTTAAGGTGCAGTATTTCTGGAGCTTTAAAACCCTGCATAGCACAAAACTTCTGGAAAAAAGCCTCAAAACCTATCTGTATGCAAAGCTACCTCGAAAATAGTGCCTAGATGGAAAAGCAAAAAGGTTGATCAGCAATAAAGGCTGTGCCTTTAAGGTCAATTTTCAATAAGGGGGTCTTGAAACAAGGGCCCAAGGACAGAGCCAGCTGAGAGGAAACGGGATCAGAAAGGAAAATTGCATTACTGGAGATGGAAGCAAAACTCAGAGCTCCTTGTTTTCACCCAGTGCAACCAGAAAACCTGTTTCAAGATTCAAAAAAAGCTGGCGTGTGAAGTCCTGTTGCTGGTGAGAAGCATCTTAAGTAACCCTCTCCAGTCAGAACTGGTGCCACGTGACTGGAACAGAGGAAATCTGGTGCATTTCACAAGTAAGCAGCTAAAACAGGCTACAATCTAGGCTTCAATACAATACAAAGCTGTAGAGCAGCTTCTAAAGCAAAAACTGATTGAAAATGAAGGTAAATATAAAAGATGATGAAAAAATAACAGATGTCTGAAAAAAAGTAGGTCACAAGAGAGCCAGAGAGTCTGGGCTAACTTGATATTTTTCTTTTATAACCCCTTTCTCAACAAATAAAATGTGGCAGATCTAATCCATCAAAACTTTGGCAGAATGGTGATTATCATGCTAATGGGAAAGTCTTGGTGAAGCTTGAGAAAGGGGGGATTAGTAGAAGATAGCTGAAGCAAGTAAAGGAACTAGTTAAAGAAAGATATGGCAGGATTAATTTGAAACACTACTGAAAAACTCTTGGGCTAGAGCAGGTTTCCTGTTACCTTTTTCAGTGACTCTTTGAACCAATCTTTCCTGGATATTTCTCTCAGTGACCCTGGTTTTCAGAAGTAATCTACTAATAAGGTTTTGAGAGACATTAGAAATGGGGAAAAGCAGTGTGATATGTGGAAAAAAAAAACCCCAAAACCAGAATTTTTTTCCTTTCAGGCTGGAAAAGTAGAAATGAGATGAAATGTCATTACATGCATTTAGTTGCTAATAAATTTTCTTAATGTAATTGAAGCTTTATCAGAGCGCCATGCCACCAGAAGAGCCTGTGTGTTTTAGGAGATGATGAAATAACTAGGATTAACCAGTGCGATGCCTGAGTCAACAGGGAATTACAATCCTAGATCATACCCAGTGAGATAATTGCCATGAGAAATACAAGGGCCCTAGAGAAATGTAATCTGGAGGACTCTGTACAGTCTTGGTCATCCCTATTCACCAAAGATGAATTCAGACTGGAACTGATGAAAGGAAAGTCTATAAAATAATCAAGAGAATGCAGAATGTCTCATGAGACACCAGAATGAGCAGCAGGAGGAATGCTCCTTGCTTTCCCATCAAAGTGTTTCTTATTCCCTAATCCCATCTGTCTATCACAATAGTCCCTCTGGGAAGGGGAAAGCAGTGCAATGCCTTGTCTGGAAGGATGAATATTTGGACTGGCTGGTGCCTAAGAAAAAAAATAACAGTTGAAGTTTGCCTGCTTTTCCCTTCTTGTTTGTCTCTTCTTTTCCTCTGATTTGGCTGCTATTTTCACAACATTTAAAGCAACATTATCTTTGAGACATTGGCTGTTCTTTTCTATTTGATTGAAAGAGTGCAATGGATGAGAAGTTGTTAAAAGTCAGGGCTGAAGGACAGAAATGGACTATATAATCACATGAACCTCATTTCCTTAGGGAACAAGTGTAAAAACAGGGATGGCAGAAGAATAAATAGGGACAGACCACTGATGAGATTAAGAAGGCAGGACAGCAGCAGCAGGTCTCTATCAATCAGAGAATTAAACTTCCAACTGGTATATTAGATACAACGGGTATAACTAGTTTTAAGATTGTAATCAGGTTATGAAATGGATTATATGACATGATCGCCTTCAGGAAGTCCCCTCCTGTCCTATCAGAAACAAGGGTGTGCTAATACGATGGCTCTACCCTAATGACTGCAAGAAAACATTTAAAGATTTGCAAAGGGGCCTTACAGATCAGTTCAGAAGTCATCTACAGAAGATATATTGACTCCATGGTATATTTGTTCATCCTGGTCACTGAAAATCTGGTTTGCCCAGTTGCAGGCAGAATCTGTGGCTATTGCTCGCTCTGCTTTTCTCTGTCTCTGGAAGGGCTGGGAGCTGGACTGCAGTGGTGCAGAACCTTGACAGCACAGAGAAGAGCAGTGGCAGCTTGCCCAGAACTCAAGTGCTGCACCTTATTTCCATACAAATATACATTGAATCTGATTTTACATCAGAATTCTTTTTTTTCCCATTTTTATTTCTATTTCAAGAGCACTGCAAACGTAGGCAGTACTTTACAGAGCAGCCCAAAGCACAGCGTTGTCCTCACAAAAAAATATATATAATTAAAAAAGTGAATACTTAAATGAATTTTGGCTTATTGCGCTGATAGGAAAAGAGTTTGAATTCCTGATGCACAAGGATGAGCTTTGTCAGAGGATTTTTTTTTAATGAACTAGCTAACACCTAATTTCCTTCTGCCAGATAAAGTTAGGACCTATCAGCTATGTCAAACTCTAGCGAGCCTCCGAACACCTCGTTCAGCTCAAGCAGAAGCAGCAATATGTTTGGAGTAGGATGGGCGAGCAATGCTCGGTGCTGGCACTGGGAACTTTGGCTCGCTGGCTGTGCTGTCAGCACATGAACAGTGCAGGAGTTTCCAGCTGAGCTGGTAGAAAATGGTTGGCCAGGGAGATTGCGTGGAAATGCAGTTTCAGCAGAATCCAGCAGCTCTATGGGAGTGTGGTGATTTCACTGAAACTTGATGAATTTAGAAATAGTTCTGAGGTTCTCCATTTGCTTCTGCACTACTGTCAGTCTGGATTAAGAACTGCAACTTCATATGAGATAAACTTCGATTAGACTTTGCTTCAACTTTGATAGAGTCTGATTAATTTTACTGTATGGAGAATACAGAGCAAACCCCCCCAGGGGCAGATGGAAAAAAATGTCAAGCATCAACTATCCAGCAGAACACGCAGTAAACAGGAGTGAGAAGCTAATCTATAATTTAAACAACGTCTTAATTAATACAGCATAAATAATGAAATCTGTGGTAAATCCAGGGAGTAATCTTGTCTATCTCCTCATCTAGGAGCAGCTAGAACACCATGCCCTTGAGTGAGATGACAGTAACTGTATGCTAACAGATGGGAGTATCCTTCCAATCTGATGATCAGCAGGATTTTTTTTTTTGCTTGATGTTTTTTGCTAATTTTAAGATGGGAAGTCTTTCTAAACTCCAATGGGGTAGGGGGAAAAATGAAGTAGAGTGCCAAGGGATGAGTCTGCTGGCGTGATTCTGGAATGAGGTGCCCCAGCAAGGAACCAGTGTGGAAAAGGTGGGGGTAACAGGGAGTTAGCACAGCTCCAGCTTAGCCCAGCACCATACCAGAGTTGTTTGTCTTCCTGAGGAATTAGCACCAAGAAATCAGCACTGAGAAATCATCGGCTTCCTCATAAGCCATTGTACTCCTTCCACTCTGGAAGGCACCTGGCTGCTGGTTGTAGGCAGAATAAGAAAGATCATTGCCTCCAATTGTGCCAGTTTTGATGAAATCTTAAAGAAGCAGACAATTTTCAAGTGGCAAGTTCAGATACCATTTTATCAATACTTGGATTTCTCTGAGTGCCAGCACAGAATAGATGCTGCTCCATGAAGACTGGCTGGGGTCTCTGCCGTAAGCCACATTCTGCTGCAGTAGTCCACCCCCCTTTCCAGGAGTTTACATTGCAGGGGTTTAATTTGTGGTTGGGGAACCCTAAAGAATCCTTGCAGTGCATGCTCTGGGCTTTTGAAGTGGCCCTCAGGGCAGCATATGGATCACTGAAAGGGGAAGTTTTGTGCACACTGGGCAATAATTTCCTTCATCTCCTAAAGATGTGTGTGTCTATGTATTTCAGCAGGGTTCAAGGACAACATCAAACTGAGTGGGAGCGTTGATCTGCTCAAGGGTCTGCAGAGGGATCTGGACAGGTTGGATTGGTGGGTTAAGGACAATGGGATGAGGTTCAGCAAGGCCAAGTGCCAGATCCTGCACTCAGGTCAGCGCAACCCCAGGCAGAGCTCCAGGCTTGGGGAGGAGTGGCTGGAAAGCTGCTGGAGGAAAAGGACCTGGGGGTGCTGGTGGACACCCAGCTGCACAGGAGCCAGCAGTGAGCCCAGGTGGCCAAGAAGGCCAACGGCATCCTGGCCTGGATCAGGAACAGGGTGGCCAGCAGGAGCAGGGCAGGGATCCTGCCCCTGCACTGGGGAGGCTGCACCTCAAGTACAGTGTTCAGTTTGGGGTAGCTCAAGACAAGACACTCACTGAGGGGCTGGAGCGGGTCTAGAGAAGGGCGATGAGGCTGGTGAGGGTCTGGAGAGCAAGTCTTATGAGGAGCAGCTGAGGGAGCTGGGGCTGCTTAGACTGGAGAAGAGGAGGCTGAGGGGAGACCTTGTCATTCTCTACAACTACTTGAAAGGACATGGTAGAGAGGTGGGTGTTGGTCTCTTCTCACAAGTAACTAGCGATAGAACTAGAGGGTGTCCCTGCTTATTGCAGGGGGGTTGGACTGGATGAACATTTAGAGGTCCCTTCCAACCCAATACATTCTATTCTATTCCATTCCATTCTATTCTCTGATGTCTCCAAGACAGTACCTCCTGTAGCACATTGTCAGGTTCTTCAAGGCTGTTACCTTTGATGTCTAAGCTGCAGTTATGGATCTTTCCCTTCCAGATCTAGCAGTTCCTCAGCTGCTCATCAAGGCCCTTTGATCTCATATAATCCCCCTTACAGATCTTACAACAACACAACTTTTAGGAACATTATCTGGACGGTCTGGACAATCTATTTTACATATAAAATATTTAGAGATCACTCACCAGACTGCTCTGCTGACAGATGGCAAGAGGAGGTATCACCCAGCAGGAGGGTGATAATGTCATTCACTGTTTGAAATCTCAACCCATGATCCTCCTTAACATGTGTTTTCTGGTGGGATCCCAGACCAGAATGGTATGGTTTGCTGGGTTAAGCCTTGTCAGATTCTCTATGTATGTAGGTATCTGTGTGCATTGTACTTTTTCAGATTAAGTGAATTATTCCTGTATGTGCATTGTGGGAGTTCTTTTATTTTCAGAAAGAAATTCTGCAGTACTTGGAAAGGTATTTTTTAGCACAGTACAGGGATACTGTAAACAAAAAATATACCCATTTTGTCTAAGGCAAGACAGGAAAGCAAAAGTTCTTGAAAGTTTCTTCAGGAAAAAAATTGTTTGTTTTTGTCAAAGGGAAAGTATCTTTCACCAAAGTAGCTTCAAATATTTAATAAAAATTATTTGTATTTCTTTATCTAGGTGTGCTCCAGGATACTTTGGAAATCCACAAAAATATGGAGGGTACTGTCAGAAATGTAATTGTAATAATAATGGACAGCTGGCCAACTGTGACCACCTGACTGGAGGTATGTGAGGGCCTAGCAACATAGAACGTAGTGTTGTTTTCTCTCTGGGAAGTACAGAAGGAAGCTACTTAGATGAGTTGAACCAAAGGAAAGATGTAGACTTAGAGGAAATGTAACAGAAAGTAAGGTTTTCTAAAGCATAACACCGTGGTAGTGCAAGGGCTGTCCTGGGTCATCAACTTCAGCCCTGTAAGCCATTTTGTCAGGTATTTCTCTTCATTAATACTAACATTTTTTTGGCAGATGATGTTTTTTTCTGTTTCACGGGTATGTTTTTAAATGGTTCCTCTTCTGACACGGTTAAGTTGTATTTTGACAGTCTGTGTTATGGGCTTCTGAAACCGAGCAGTCTCAACGTGCCTTTTCTAAATGCATTTGGGACAGATCGGTGACATCTTCAGAGTCTGCCTCAGGCACTGCCACCCTGGGTCTCCAAGCTGCCTGTGTTTATAATGGACTTGACTCAAGAGGCTGTTCCATCAATCCTGCTACACACCATTCTGCCATCTACAAGGATGATCAGAGGGCTGGAGCACCTCTCCTATGAGGAGAGACTGAGAGAGTTGGGGTTGTTCAGTCTGGAGAAGAGAAGGCTCTGAGGAGACCACTTTGTGGCCTTCCAGTGTCTGAAGGGGGCTACAAGAAAGCTGGGGAGGGGCTTTTTAGGATGTTGGGTGGTGGTAGGACTGGAGGGAATGGATCAAAACTAGAGCTGGGTCGATTCAACTTAGACATTAGGAAGAAGTTCTTCACCAGGAGGGGGGTGAGACACTGGACCAGGTTTCCCAGAGAGGTGGTGGAAGCCCCATCCCTGGGAGTTTGGCTCCTGGATGGAGCTCTGAGCAGGTTGCTTCTCTATAACTTCTAAATGTTGCTGTGCTCTTCATTTCTCTGCCCTGCTCTTCATATTGCATTGACATGACTGCCAAGGATCACCTTACCTTTCCTTGGTCATGGAAACCCAAAAACCAGCAAGTGATGTGAACTGTGGGTGTAATTTTTCAATAGCTAGTTCTCATTTCATATTTCATCACTGAAGCAATACATCTTTATTATGCTTACACCTTATGTGGCACAGATCCAAGCAGCGTTTGATGTTTTGTCATTCCTTTCTTTCTGAAGCAACTGTTTGCTAGGACAAACTAATCTGTAGGGCAAAATTCAACAAGCCTGTTTTCAATTTGTCTCCAGCCATATATTCTGATCAGCTCTCTCTTTCTCCACATTAGACATTAAAGCCTCTGATCATCAGCACATCGTGTTCTAGCAGGTTCTTTGTGCGTGACGTTCAGCGCTTGGCCAGACTTTTTCATTTCACCATTTCTTGGCTGATGTTGCTCGTGCACAGGCTGTAAGAATAGTTTAATTTAATTGATACTTCACAGACACAGCTGAAATGTGTCTAGTGCTAGCTGAAGTACACAACAGCAGAACTGCACAGCTATTTGAATTTTGGAATAATTTCCTTCATTCTCTTACAAATAAGACTCTTTGTGACTTGTCTGCTTTTGGCAGCAGTGCTCTCTACCAACCTCATTTAGCTTCCTGATGACTTAATGTGCAAGTGCCAAAGGAAATGCCACGGCTAGGCAGCTTGTTCCAGGCTGTTTCTTGCTGCTGTTGAAGTTCAGGTCCAAATTAATCACTGTAACCTCTCACAGTTGCAAGCTGTTGTTGAGTCTTGACAGCAGCAGCCCATACTCTTAAGTGCATCTCCTTCCTTCAGAGTAAAGGACATGCACAGCCATTTTCATTCCCAAGAGGAGATGCGAGCTTGGAAGTAGGACAAAGCCTGCAAAAGGGACTTGGGCATCAAGACAAGGAGATTCCTGTCCTATATGCTAAAATACTTGGAAATTGTAGAAATTAGGATCCCAGGATGTTACAATCCCACATGCATGTGGAGAATGTTAAGCTTGTTCTAACAAGCTTTGCAAAACAAACCAAACCAGCACACTGGACAGGTAGTCACTTGTGCCAGCTTGTTGGAAAGTCTGAGGGCAACGCTTGTTACATGCCCCCTGTATCTGTGCTCCAAGCACTGTGTCTTGGGTTACATACAGAGCCTCTTTCCATGGGCACGCTGAGGATTTCTCTCAAGCTTGTTTAATCCCTTACTCTTGCAAGCTGTGATGGGTGTGAATGAAGGCCATGAGCATTTCTCAGCGGGTAAGACATCCTTTGGGCAATCAGAACCTGTGGTTTGAACGTGGATGCTAAAGTAAGATCAAGGGGTTTGAACCTCTGTCGTGGGTAAAATGCTTTATCAAGATAATCTTGGCTCCAATCCCGGTGTTGTTATTCTAGGCAAAAATTCTATCAGAACGCTCAGCAAGCTTGATGTGAGAGAGCCTCCTGCTGCTACCCAAGTAGCATTTACGGGTGGCAGGGGTTGCAGTCACTTTCCTTTGAGGCATGAAGAAGTTCATCTCAGCAAGGCATAAGAGGGAGCTGAATGTTTTGGCATGCTCAAGCCTTCCGGGCATTTCAGCTCATTTGCAGTGGGTATGGATTTACAAAAGGGCAGCAGCAGGTTTTAAACACTGCCAGCCATGAAAAGTGAGGGGCAAATGCAATGGTACTATTCCCCTAAGAAAACTCTGGTTCCTGATGACAGTCTTGTGTTTTCAGAATGCTTCAATAATGAACCAAAAGATGTGGATCCCAATGAAGACTGTGACTGTAAGTAATAAACACGGGAGACCTAACAGCCACCTGCCAGTGCCTGAAGGGAGCTGACAAACAGACTGGAGAGGGCCTGTTTGCAAAGGCCTGGAGTGAGAGGACCAGGGGCAATGGTTTTAAATTGGAAAGGAGTGGGTTTAGATTAGAAATAAGGAGGAAGTTCTTTCCCATGAGGGTGGTGGACACTGGAACAGGTTGCCCAGGGAGGTGGTTGAGGCCCCATCCCTGGAGTCATTCAATGTGGGGCTTGACAGAGCTCTGAGCACCCTGCTCTAGGTGGGGATGTCCCTGCTCTGGCAGGGGGTCTGGACTCGATGACCTCTGAAGGTCCCTTCCAACCCAGACAGTTCTATGTTTCTATGTTTCAATTGCATTTAGATCGTCTTCTGCCTGCTTTGGATGCATACTGATGACTCTTTTAGGGTGGCAGAGTTTAAAAAGGACTGGAGGTGTCCTGTAATTAATCTTTTAAAAGCAAAGACTTGGAAAAATGATAAAAGAGGTGGTGAGTGAGCCAGATGTAACAAGGCCACCTCCTTATATTTGGCTTTGGTCACTCTCCTTAATACTGAGGGCTTTGTTGCCTTTGGTTCTTCAGGCAGCACCAAGTGGCAAGCGTCAAAGGGTTTCCATTGCATTGTAGTCAGTGAAATGTTCTCTGCACCAAATATCAATAATGTAGACTGTTTTCCTCTGCCCATTCTCCTTCCAGCTTGTGATAGCTGCGTAATTACACTGCTGAAGGATTTGAGAGCAATAGGTGACGAGCTTCAGCTCATTAAGTCCCAGCTGCAAAACGTCCACACGAGTACCCACACACTGGAGCAGATGAGACGTCTGGAAACACACATCAAGGACGTAAAGGTAGGCACACAGAAACTGAAAAGTGGATTTTGGATTAAGCGGGTAAGAGCTGAACCTAGGAACTTAGCTCCATCCTCCTGTTGGCTTGCAAGGGACCATGCAACAACTTTTGATTCCAAACACTAGATGCTGGGTTTCACCTCTTAGAAGACAGCTGTTGTTTGCATGTCATGCTCTGAAAGAGAAGCAATATGGCTGCTTTTTCTGAGGTCTTCTCACCTTGAAAGATGTATCTCTGCGATTTCCCTATACCTCTGTCTTTTTCTAGCACTTCACGTCTCTGCATTACCAAAAATATCCAAGTATTCCTACGGCCGAAGCCAAAATTCATACTAAAATATTTTCTTTGGTTGGAACTGCAGTTGCTGTACTCACAGATATAAAAGCCCAGGTTTTGGGCAGCAATCAGTCAGCCTCACGTTAGTAATGCTGGTTTTATTTACCTTGGGTAAAGATCCAACACAGTGAATTTTTGCTTTTTATCTCCTGTGTATGGGTGATTTATTGGATGATTTGGTTTTTTTCAGGTCTTACTGAACAGCTACCGTTCTGTTGTTCAGAATCAGGGTTCAAAGGTGGAAAAGTTGGAGACAGAATTCATTAACCTAAATCATGATGTAAATACTCTCCAGGAAAAGGTGACTTACCAGATCAATTCAAAAGTACACATTTCTTGACTCCATATTAGCATGCTGTGTCCAGGTATTTTTAATCTGATTAGTTTTTTCCCTTGCTAGGCTGAAATGAACTACAAAGCAGCTGAGATGTTATTTAATAATTTTGGCCAAACTCAACAGAAAGGAAAGGATTTGGTTTCACAAATACAAATAGTTGTCAACAACATACAAGGTAAAAATCATTTCTAATTCCGTAACGTTTTGTTTTAAGGAGTCTTTTCAGTTTATTTACAATATTCTTAATTAAGCATGAGAGGTTTTCATAGAAAACAACTTCATAAATCAGAATTTAGACATAGCTGTGGAATTTGCTCTTCCTGTTAGAAATATGACATGTAATGTTAGTTTAGGAGCCCACCTTCCCCATGTAGTGAGTAGGGACAGAGAAGTTTTACCACAGGGATATCTAAAAGCTTAAAATTACTGCTGTGAACTTGGGCATCTGGGACAAATTCCAAGCCCACAGACACCTTACTAGTTCTGGTCGTATGGCACAGGATACTTCTCAGCTTGATACACTTAACACAAAGTGGATCTGCTTGATGAAGGGGTCCAGGGATAAGCAGGTCTTCTTCAGAAGAGAGACCAGCCCTGTCATTTCTGTCTTTTCCATAGGCTTAAGTGCATCCTTTCTCTGACAATACTCTTTTTTCAGTGCTCTTGGAACAAATAGCTGGTACAAATGCAGAAGGTAACAACTTGCCCTTGGGAGATGCTGCGAAAGAACTGGCTGAAGCTCAACGAATGATCACGGAGATGAGAAAGCGCAACTTTGGCCAACTTCAAGCAGAGGCAGAGAAGGAGCGAACAGAAGCGCAGCTGCGTAAGGGCTTGTTCTCTCAGCTTCTTACTCTCTAGAAAGATCAAACTTCAATCTGAAGCATTATTGATTGTTTGGGCAGGAGTGCAGGGAGAGGCATTTTGCAATGTATCCCTGGGATCTGTAGCAGTCGTTAGTCATGGAATCATAGAACGTCTTTCAGTTGGAAGGGACCTTAAAGCTCATCTAGTTCCCAGCCCCCTGCCATGGCAGGGACACCTCCCACTGGAGCAGGTTGCTCCATCCAGCCTGGTCTGAAACACTTCCAGGAATGAGGTGTCCACAACTTCTCTGGGCAGCCCCTTCCAGTGTCTCACCCCCCTCAGAATGAAGAACTTCTTCCTAATGTCCAATCTAACTCTCCCCTGCTCTAGTTTAAAGCCATTGCCCCTTATCCTATCACCACATGTCCCTCTCCAGCTTTCCTGTAGGCTTCCTTCAGGTATTGGAAACAGGAAAGTGGTAGTTCTAGAAGGAATCTAAAGGTGTCTTTAGTTTGTTACAGAAGAAACTGCTGGGGAAGAAACCCAGTAGATCCTTCTTTAATAATGAGATGATTAATGAGACTTTAATGGTTGGACTTGATGATCTTAAAGGTCTTTTCCAACCTAGATGATTCGATGAATTTCAGTAAAATAAAGACGTAGCTGATCATAATATAGTTCTGTGGCACTTCAGTGTATTACAATATATCAGCTACGCATTGCCGCTGTTTTAGAGGAACTGTGTGTACAATTTAATGACAGATTTTAAGAAGCTGCTAGTGTAGTCCAAGGGCCAAGTTGTACAAGGATAAAGAAGTTCAGAAGTTGCGAGTTGCGTTCCCTTTTGTATTCTCTGCATGTGGGGGATATTCAGCAGCCTGATTCCAGACATTAGAGACAGCAGGAGCAGCAAAGCCACAGGCTTACCTCCTAACCCGGGGCGTAGGTGAGAAGTGTGAACGAGCTTACAAGTGATAGTAATTTCCCCTAATTTGGGACTTTGATACCAACCTCTGAGTAACTCTTCTGTACCCTATCTTGTAGAATTGAAATGGGTACTCTTAAGGGTGTGATTCATTTAACTTCTTTTATGTTTCTACCTTCTCTGAGATGAACTGTGCCTGTATCTCTCCACTGATTACAGAGGAAGGTTTCATGAGTAGCTCAGATGGAGTAATCTACAGTGTAGATTAAGTTGTTGATGAAATTGTGTTATAGTTCCATATAGAAATAAATAAACCAATCCAGTATTTGCAGATCCATCCTTACCTAATTTAGAAATAGCCAAATAAATGCTTATCTGTGCTCTGCAGCAGCAAACTTGGGAGCATCTGCTATAGTAACGCTGAAATTACTGCTGCCAAGGATGCTCAGTATTTCACACAACCACAGCATTCTAATCCCTAAATGTCAAGCCCTTCTGAAAGAAGTTCTGGTTCCCTTCTTCTCTGAACAAAACTTTTTCTTTCTGCTCCTGATACTGCAGTACTGGCACGCATTAAGAATGAACTACAAAAGTACCACCAAGAAAATCAGGGGCTTATTAAAATTGTGAGGGATTCATTGAATGAATATGAATCCAAAATCACTGACCTTCGTGAAGCTCTGGATGAGGCAACGGGACAAATCAAGGAGGCTGAAAACTTAAACAGAGATAATGGAGTTCTGTTGGAAGATGTGAAGGTAATGTCAGGATTCAGAAGTAAGTTAAACTGCAGGACATAAGTGCTTTTCATTGCTGGTTTTGACCTTGCAAAGCCAAGTACCACTAATTCCTTAGACTTTTTGTCCAAGGTCTCTTTCCATCTTCTGATGTGTGTATGGAGAGGTATAAATATAGTCTCCTCCCACTTGTGGCCTCTCTGTGACCAGGACAGTGTGACCAAGACTTGGTTTTAATGAGAGGAGGGAAGGAGACCCTATGCCTAGCTCTTCTCTTCAGCTGCCACTTGTTTAGTGATCTCAATCAAATCCCTGCTGCTGATGTACTTTTCATAGTAAATTCCTTGAAGTATTTGGCTTTAACAGCCATGAAGGATGCAAGCAATAGTGTGTACAATGCTGTTAAATAATTTGGGATTAATATTCTGCGCAACTGCTTCTGAGGTCTTGCCAGAAAGGTGACAAGAAATGGCAGTCACTCCTGAACACCGCTTGATTTTTAGGGCTGGTGGAATAGTACAAGAAACAAGGGTGTGCTGCAGGACCCATTCTTTTCAATTATTTGGGTTTTTTTCTGAAATATATCACTGTTTTAGCACACTCAAGTCCATCCACCTTGCTAACACTGCTTGAACAAAAGAATTTCTATATTCAACCGTCCCTTTCAATATTGAATTATTTCTTTATGTGCATGGACTGCACAAGGCGTGTGCCACAGAAGCATGCACAGTTGTGTTGAAGGATGGATGCGTCTGTACAAGTCATCCCTCAGCTGGTACACTTCTCCAGTAGAGAGAGATTTGACACGTTACAATGAGAGAAACCCAAGTTAAGAGAGCTAATGCATCCTTACCTGCACCACTTGTCTGGCTGTGTTTGTGCTGGGCAGTTATCCTGCAGATACACTGTGGGTTGTCACAGGGCTGCTCTAGACCCAGAAGCTTCATTCCCCTCAGCTTTCAAGAGGAAAAGGTTTCACACCCCCTTTCTCATAAGATCCCCAGATGAAGGGACATTGTAACCATTTTATTTCTTCCTTTGAGAGAATGGAAGAAATCAGGATAGTCACAAGGGAGCTGTTGGAAAGTTTCC
Organism: Megaceryle torquata; assembly: GCA_024611175.1. Classification (NCBI taxonomy): domain Eukaryota; kingdom Metazoa; phylum Chordata; class Aves; order Coraciiformes; family Cerylidae; genus Megaceryle; species Megaceryle torquata. The sequence continues at coordinate 33,727 of JANIJG010014419.1, forward strand.
AGGTTTGAGAGATGAGACACTCAGATGGTCTCTCCTGGCAGTTTATCTCAGCTGACCTTTTACTTCTGAGTTTTGATAACTGGGCTACTGCAGCCAACTGCCCAACTGTACGTGATCCTACTGCAGGCTCCTGAGTTTCCTCACTCTTGTCATCAGTAGGATGGCATTAGTCCCTAAACAGCACAGGCACCTGGCTAACACAGCAACATCACCTTTGGGAAATCCTACTGCAAACTGGATGAGGTAGATACAGGGTTTTCTGCCTCTCATTTTTAACTCAATCGCATGTTATTCAACCTTTCATTTTTCCTCAGAAACGGATTGAGGAGACAAATGCCCAACAGAATGGGGTCTTGGATATTCTGAGCTCTGCCCGATCTTCCCTAACGCAAGCTAAAAGCGTCCTTGGATTATTGCAGAAGAGTAAAGAGGTATAGTTAACCTTCTTATGTTAAGGTTAAAACCCCCAATATCTTGCTGTTACTGTAGCAGGCAGCACAGCTCAGGGCCTAGGATACAAAAAGGGAAGGATCTCATAGCCTGTCCTGGGTGCCTGCCTGCATAGGTTTCCCTAAGAGAAGCTTGTGGGGATTGTGATGTGTCTGAGAAAGACACTGAGCTGCAGATACCTGAATTTGGTGAAGTATCTGTGAGAAATAACATAGGTGATTGTGCTGTTCTTGTCTTTCTTTCTGGGCAGTTTCTCTCAGCCACTGTCTGAGATGGGATGCTGGGCTATAGAAGGGTCTTTGCTCTGACTCAGTTTTTACATAATGGGTCTAGAAGTGGAATGTAATAATTAGCAGTTGTTTCCAGTACCATGCAGATTAAGTTGGAAAGGAATGTTTTTCCCCTTGGTCTCCTCGTGTGCAAGGTATATGTAACACTGAAGGAGACCAGGACCAAATGAAACATGTATGGAATCAAATAAAATTCTATCTTTAAAAACCCTTAGGAATATGAAAGTCTGGCTGCTCAGCTGGATGGAGCAAGGAAAGATATGAATGAAAAGCTGACAAATCACTCCTTATCAGCAAGCAAAGAACCATTGGTGGTGAGGGCTGAGGAACATGCCAAATCTCTGCAAGACTTGGCAAAGCAACTGGAAGAGTACGTTACCATCGCTGTAAACGAGCATTTTGTGTACACCAGATCCGTGGTTGCAGTGCTCTGTAACTTCACCTGTTTTAATGACCATTTGCAAAGACAGAACGAAATTTGGGTTGTCTTTCTCTGCTTCTTCATGATGTCCAGGTGGTTTCTTTTCTTTCCCCCTACCACAACCCAGGTCTTCCTGTATTTTTCCTGATTGTTTTCTTCCCCAGAAGTGGGGACTCCATTAATACAGCTTTATGTAACTGCACTAACACTCCATTAGCTTCTTACTACCGAGAAAAAAATCCTCATGTATTGAGTGGGGAGATGTTTAGAATACCTTTTTTGTAGTGTACTGGACTTCTCTCCTACACTTGTGTTCAGGGACATATTCATTACATCAAAGGACTGGGGCAAATAATTGGAAGAAATGCTAACTTGGCAGCCTTCAGACACACCCGTTCAGCAGTAGTGAGGAAAAAACTTCCTGTAGTTTTCTCATCCTTGAAATCTTCTAGAAAGGCAGAAATAGGATAAGCTTGATGCGCATCAAGTGTTTTTCTCTCCATTGCATGCATTTCAGCTTGGAATTCCAAGTGAGGCTTTGGAGGCCTTCTCTGGTACATCAGAACAACATGCAAAAAAATGAGATCCTAGTGCTGGTTGGTTGTGGATTTTTCCTGTGCAAGTTGTTTGCATGTTGTCATTACACCAACTGGAAACTCTCAAACAGTTAAATTCCGAAACACCTAACTCAGCTGGAAAACTCTTGGTTAGAAAAACCATTTTCATTATTATTTTTTCTTCTCAAAGTCATTTTTAATTCAGTTAAGACAACACTGTTCTCACAAATACAAAGCAGTTAACACTGGGTAGTTTCGGAGCTCACGGGGAGTGGGTAGAGGAGATTTTTTTTGTCTGCTGTTTCTGGTTCCAAAGCTGCTGCACTGGTTCTTTGGGAAAACACAAGACGTCTCATAGTTGCTCCATCTGCTACTCCTGTAGGATGCTGTGGAAGCCAGAGATGATCTGGAAGCTGCAGTTCTCTGAGCTCCTCTGAACTCTAGTGTATTTGATGGGGGCTGTGGTGGAGGTGGCTGCTTGACCTTGTGCCTTGGTGAATTCTCCCTGTGTAATCATTTAGAGATTGCTTTTAAAGCTCACAGTTGTGCTTTTTCACATACCTGCACTTACCCCATCTTCTGAAGAATCTTTTCATTTTGATCTGTCTCCAAGGTTGACATTTTTGCCGAATGAAATTACAGATCAAACTGAAAAACATTGTAGTTACTTAGAAATTACTGAGTTCAGGTCTGCTCAGAATACTTCTCAAAGTCCACAGTCTTTGCAGGAGGCTCCATTTGCACCCTGTTTCCCACAGAATAAAGAACAGTGCCAGGAAGGACGAGTTGGTAGGCTGTGCTGTGGAAGCTTCTACTGCCTATGACAACATTATTAATGCCATCAAAGCAGCAGAGGAAGCAGCCAACAGAGCTGGAAATGCAGCTGACTCAGCTTTATCGGTAAGTACCTCAAAGTGTCCAAATCATGGACTACTTGTTACAACTAGATATTTCTTTTAGCCATCAGAGAGGCACCAAAACAGGACCTGTGTGCCTTGACGTGCCTTGTTTGTCTGTGGTAATTAAATGAGCTGCCATTCTGCATGTTCATGAATTAGTCTTGGTTCAGCACTAACCAGGCTAGTTGCTGCTGAAGCAGAGTCACTCCCAGTCCGTACGAATGCTCACTGTTCATCTCAGTGCAAAATAAAGATACCTGAGCTAGGCAAGCCCAGTAACCACTGGATGTGATCTCAGGTATTCTCTCTCACTTTGCACCAGTAATACCCACAAGCTCTTCAGCAGAGAAGTATTGAAGAGCTGTGTGCTACTCATTGCTTCTCAATGCCCCAAAACCTATCAGAGGTTTGCTAGTGACCAAGGTTGTATTATGCTTAAATTAATCTTGATAAGTATGTGGTGGTGGTCTTCAGATGAAATGTGAAGAACGTGCTCTTCGTGTCCTTTGGTGCTCTTCGTGTCCTTCAGTGCTCTTCATGTCCTTCACATGAAAACTTTGCCTTTTGTATAGTTTTGTATTGGGGTTTTTTTTTCAACTAGATTGGGCTCTATCTTTTAGTCTTTTTATTTTAGTATAATTATTAAAGCAGTCTTATGATACTGTGCTTCTATTACCAGATTGTGAAGAGAGAAGACCTATCAGGAAAAGCTGCAAAGTTAAAAACTGAGAGTGGTACCCTCTTGAATCAAGCACAGAAGACTAAAAGGACATTGCAAGGTACCAAGAAAGAAAGCGGTAGTAGAAATGCCACCGTGGCTTTCGTTGAACCATGAATTTTCACAGTTCAGCAAGGCTCTGCAGCACATACTTAACCAGAAGAAGCAGGTTTCATTACACTAGGACATCTTGTGGGTTATTTTTTTTTTCAAAGGCAAAAAAGCAAGAAAGTGGATTTCCTAGCTCTGCTGCACACCTTTGCAGTACTCCTATCCAGCAGATCCTTAGCCTTGCACTTGTTTTGCAGTGCAAATTGTCAGTGCTCAGTGGCAACAGGAGCTGTGTAAGAGTGCAGGCTGGTGCTGCCACACCACCTGTCCAACAGAGAGGTGGCAGTTCTGTTTAAAAGCCATACAGGACGTTCCCTGTTTTGCAGGTATTGGTCCAACCCTTGAAGACCTAAAGCAAAGACTTGATGTTGCGGATGGAAAGAAGAATACACTGCAAATTGATCTTGTCACTCTTCAAAACAATCTCAATGGGATAAAGAGAGGTCTGTTGCTTACTGGTCACTTCTGGTTTGCCTCTCTATTCTGTTACTGTAGGAATTTTCACGTGCATTTGTGTATGTTTCAGATGACATCAACAGCATCATCACCAGTGCAGAGAACGTGGTAAAAAGTGCCGAGGATGTCACGACCAATGTATTGGATGAACTGTTCCCAATTCAAGTAGATGTGGAAAAAATGAAGGGTACCTATGGAAGTGCACAGAGTGCTGGCTTCAACCAGGCACTGATGGAGGCAAACAAGTCAGGTATTGCAAGTGCTATCTGAGACCTGCCAAGTCACTGGTAGGTGAACACAGTCAGTTTTGTAGCATAAATTTTAGTCATCCAAAAGTTAGGCACCTAGCCTGAGCTTCTATTCTGAGCTTCCCTTGTTGCCAGTGGAAAGGGACAGGTACTGCAGAAGGAGATTCAGGCCATCCTGTGGTATGTGTTTAAAGCCAACACCATGACTGGTCTCTAAAGACTTGGAGGCCAGTGACTAGCAGGGTACCCCAGGGTTCAGTAGAGGCCTGAACCTGTTGAACATCTTCACTAGTGATCTGGAAGATGGGGCAGAGTGGACCCTCAGGAAGTTTGCTGGTGATGCAAAACTAGGAGTCACTGACACACTGGAGGGTCGTGCTGCCATCCAGAGGCTGCAGAAACAGGCTGACAGGAACCTCATGAGGTTCAAGAAGTAGTCCTACACCTGAGGAGGAATAACCCCATATCCTACTAGTGTAGGACTGAGGAAAACAGTTCTTCCATCCCCCTACTCACCGCTTTGCTGATAATCATGTAGTGACATTTTTGCATCCTCCTCCTATTCTTGCTTTTTTTTCTTTCGTTGCAGTAAAAAAATTGACAAACAAACTTCCAGATCTGTTCAGCAAGATCGAGAGTATCAACCAACAGCTGATGCCAACGACCAACATCTCTGAGAATGTAAATCGCATCAGAGAGCTGATTCAACAGGCGAGAGATGCTGCAAATAAGGTCTGTCCTGAACATTGCAGTCATGCTTGGCCTCACTGGCTTGGACACTGTTGTGGTCTAAGCCCAGCTGGCAACTGAGCACCAAGAAGCTGCTCATTCACTGACCCCCACACCCCTGCCCCAGTGGGATGGGAGGGAGAATCAGGAGAAAAAGGCAAAACCCTGTGGGGTTTGCCTAAGGAGAGGTTAATAGAACAACACAAAGAGAGAAGAAGCAACAGTAATAACAATAATACTAATGAAATAATACAGCAAGTGAGTGATACAAAGCGCAGCACTCGCCACCCACCTAGCCCTAGCTGCTGTGTAAAAAACCCTTGCTCTTCCCTGAGCAGCCCTCCCCTCATACAGCTGGCACCAGGGTCAGCATGGTATTGAATATACTACTGGATGGTTCAGTTGGGTCTCCTGGCCGTGGTCCCTCCCAGCTTCTGGTGAAAATTAACCCTATCCCAGCCGAACCCAGGACAGACACATGGCAGTACTTCTGTTGCTCTTTCCAAATCATTTTGTTAAAATGTATGTGAAAGACCAGATAGAAATTTAATTCAGCAGCACAACCCAGCTCTTAAAGTAACGGTGGTGATGGGAAGCATCGTAATTTGTACATAAAAATGAGCGGATGCAGTAGCATCCTGCTCCATCCTCCTCTCCTAGGGTTTTTTTCCATGTAATCTGTGTAATACTTGTTTGTACAACAGCCTCTCCTCTTCCAGGGTATGTTGTGTTGGCTTTGGCAGCAGGAACAGAGTCAGCTCTGCAGCTTAGAGGTTGGCACTACCAAAAAAGTTGTGTAGCCCTGTGCTCTCCTGTCTCCAGCTGCCCCACCACGTTAGGAGTCAGCTACTAGCATCTTATTAGAATGTCCTCTCGACATGCAAGCAACTGCTGTAGTTGTTCAAGGGACAGCTTGGTCTTAGGTCCCTGGGAAGCATCCCTGATGTCATCACAAATAACAGACAGTTATAATGACTAAGAGGAATCTGTGACCATGGTGTAAATAGCTGTAACAGGATGTGTCTTTATTAATATCAAAAGTGCATTATGCTTTCCAGTGGGCAATTAAGTCCAGCTCAGTGAAGCATCAGGGTATGTATGTAGGCATCTAAATGATTCACATGCTTGCTCTTTAGAGCTGCAGGGCACATCCTTCCCTGTCCGTGCATTAAAGGCAACAATTACTTGACAAAGGTGTGGTAAGAGTTGATTAACTGATGTTTGGAATAAAAAAAAGGGCTGTGATAAGTATTGATAATACAGAATATTGTATTTTCCAGCCTGTTTCTCAGTTATATTGGTTGAGAGGATGGGAGTCCAAATCTGTAGTAACCAAGGGCTCTAACATGACCAGGATATGTAATAGGTTACGTTGCAATTAAGTACAACAGAGATCTAAGTAGGAGTAGTAGCAATAGATAATTATAACAGACTGAATTTTGTTGTTCTTAACAGGTTGCTATTCCCATGAGGTTCAATGGCAGCTCTGGTGTAGAGGTTCGACCTCCAAGCAACCTTGAAGATCTGAAAGGCTACACTTCACTTTCTTTCTTTCTCCAAAGACCTAAGAGCAGATTAGACACCCCCCGGAGCGCATCAAATAAGTTTGTACTGTACCTGGGTAACAAAGATGTAGGTATATTTTGAGATTTAATCTGAATTTTAGAACCAACAACATGCTTTGGGAAATGGCTGTGAGATGATTTTTTGGGTTTTGATTGAAGTTTATAGCTACTCTTGGCCCATAACGTTACTATTACGTGGTGGCAGAAGAGTTTTGTGATTCCTCCACCAGCAAAGGAACTGGTTGGGTGACTGACTGCTTTGACCTTTGATGCTTTGCTCTTTTGCTCCTTTGGGAGTTATTTCTCGGTCATGGACACCATCATACAGTCTTGTCAGCAGTGTCAGGTTCTGCAGGATCAGCACAAACTTGGCTCAGCTCCTGCCTTTGAGCAGGAGTTTTGAGTTTTGAGCTTTGAGTTTTTTCACAGTATAAGTCTGGGGGGCATAAAGAAGAGTGTGGCCAGCAGGTCGAGGCAGGCTCTCCTCCCCCTCTACTCTGCACCAGTGAGACCACAGCTGGAGTATTGTGTCCAGTTCTGGGCTCCCCAGTTCAGGAGGGACAGGGAAACACCAGAGAGAGTCCAACGGAGGCTACAAAGATGCTGAAGGGGCTGGAACATCTCTGCTGAGG